>JAHWFP010270658.1:37032-85742 GCA_023313725.1 Lithobius niger | reverse complement strand
AAATTTTTTTTTTCCGAAAACAAGCGTTATTATGAGTCGACACATGGCGAACAATAATGCTGCTTTACCACCAAACCAGCGCAATTTAGTAATGCAAAATCCGAGGCTAGGAAATGCACGAAAAAGAGCGAGGACTGAAGGGAACGGAAGTGCACCTTTGGTTCAGGATTTGGGTGAAGATCTTAACGATTCCTGGGGTGAGGACATGGACATTCAAGATCCGGAATTTTCGGATATTGAGCAGAGTCCCCCCCCTCCTAGGTTGACACGTTCTGATGTAGAAAGCCGTGAGGAAACTGATGCGTTTGTCACTGACTTTCGAAATTGGGCAGATGCTTGCCCCATGCCAGAAGACTTCCGGCAAATCGTGTTGGAGCAGTTACAAAGCTGTTTACAACCGGAAAACCGGAATGGAGTTAATGACGCAGCACAACCTAATCGTGTTATGAAACAGGATGAGAACGTGCGGCGGCCATTACACTCCACGCCTGTCACCGCTAACAGACGAACAAATCGTGCTGTTGGAGAGGTTGACAGAGCACGGCATCCTCGTCAGCGCTATCCTGGAGCCAACATGGACAGAGTGGATAGGCAGACGTGCGGTGGCCGTGTGCAATCGAGACAACCGGTTGAGCATGAACCGGATATGGACGCGTGGAGGTATAGAGACCCTCAGCGCGAACATAGAGTGTCGCCATCTAGGACTGGGAACACCGAACATAGAAATATGCAAGGCCGGACTGGCCCTAGTTACGTGACCGGGGTTAGAAACCGGGAACGTAGGGATGATTTTTCAGGACAGGATTTGTTGCAGAGACCCTTCGAAGGTCTCAGTATAAAATCACCAAAAGTCGCCATGCCTTCGTACAAAGGTTTTGGGGATGAAAAATCACCATCAGAGTTTCTAGAGGCGCTGTACAGGTACAGCATTGCACTAGGCCTTTCAGAAACGTACACTTTGAAAACTATCGTTCCACTTGCTTTGCAAGATGACGCGGAACGATGGTACAGGGTGTTCGGTCCTTACACGGACTGGGACACTTTCGAATCAGATTTTAATTTGGAATTTGAAAGTCCAAATTATATCGAAGATTTAAAACGTGAACTCGCAGAAAGAACCCAGGCTCCGGACGAACCTTTCTCGAGTTATGCGCAAGCTGTGTGCGGATATTTTGACCGGTTGTGGCCTAAGGCTTCTCAGGCTGAGAAAATAAACCACATAATGGCCAAAATGCATCCAGACTACAGACAACATCTCCGAGGACGCCATTTTGACTCCTTGAGAGAATTGGTAAGGGAAGGGGCAAAAGTGAGTCAGTTCCTGCTAACACAGCGAACATACAGACCACCCCCCCACCCATCCTTGTCTGTGGAACCACGCTTGGCATGGCGCGGCTGCCCTTCATACAGTGAAGCCGTGCAGGGAAGCCAACCAACTAGGAACGAAGCAGTGCTTCGTGCTGGTCAGACAACTAGCACGGGAACCACACCGGCGTTCCATAGTATGGTTGAACCAGTGTCTTTTGCCTCGCTTGACCCTCGCGGGTACCGAGCTGGCAAGTACCAGACACAGAGTACCACAGGCTCTGTAAAGGCTGCACCAAAAGCAGCGCATGTACAGAAGGCTGGTGTTACTGCTGAAAAAGGGCCAGAACAACCTAAAAAGGAAAGGAAACCTTTTGATGGAAGTTGCTGGACCTGCCAAGAACAGGGCCATAGGTCCAACAGATGCCCAAAGAAGCCAAAAAACGCAGAAGAAGGTCGTTAACTTGGTTAAACCGTGTGACGACCTCAAAAAGCGCAGATTGGAGAGCTAGGGCAGGACTATGGAAAGGCACCGTAAAACGTGTCTTTGCACCAAATGTGACGCTGTTCAAAGGTGTCGAGGAAGAAACTAAGTCAGGCAATGTACCTTTAATTAACATTAAAGTGGCAGGGGAACCTTTCTTAGCACTGATCGACACTGGTGCCAGTTCTAGTATCATTTCCGGTGCTACCGCACGAACTTTGCAGGCAAAGGGCGTAAAGTGGCGCAGGGATTGCTGCGTAACCTTCATTTTGGCGGCTGGTAATATCCAAGGTGACGGGTACTGTAGAGCAACGGTACGATGGCCTGGTGGCTACTCTGCTCAGCAGACTTTCTTAGTCCTAGAAAACGCTGCAGATAGCGTAATTTTAGGCAGAGACTTCTTGGGTCGGACTGGCCTCATCCCAGACATCCAAAATGGTGGCTGGCGTGTCGGGCCAGAGGAACAAGAAACAATCCCATTTGCAAAGGCTACTCAAACGAAAATTGAGCAACTTAAGCAATTGGACGTGGAAGTAGATATTGAGAGGCGTGCAAAAGATGATGCTTTGTTGGAAGAAAAAATTCAGCAAGCTCATTGCTCAAATGCACAACGAAAGCAGCTGAGAAAATGTTTACACAAATTCAAACATGTGTTAACATCTAAACGAGGCAGCACTCACCTCTACCAACACAAAATCGAGGTTGAACCTGGTGCAAGACCCATTAGGTTACCTCATAGACCTGTAAACAAGGAGACAAGAGCTATCATTGAGGCCCAAATGATCGAGTGGATCAAGGAGGATGTGATAGAACGCTCTGTGTCACCCTGGGGGGCTGTACCTTGTCTTGCTCCTAAAAAAGGAGAGGAAGGAGCTAAAAGATTTTGTATTGACTACAGAATGTTGAACTCCAAGACAGTAAAGGACTCACAACCTACCAGTAATGCCAGTCAAGTATTTGCCATGCTAGGCAAGGCAAAATGGTTTACAGTTCTGGACATGAAATCAGGATTCTTGCAAATAGGAATGGAAACTGAGAGCAAGAAGTACACCTGTTTTCGTTGTCATATGGGATCATGGCAGTTCAAAAAAATGCCATATGGGCTCTGCAATGGACCAGCATCCTTTGCACGCTTAATGGACATGGTTTTGGGGGATGCTATGTATTCCCATACTATGATATATGTTGATGACTTGGTAATCTTCAGCCAGGATTACCAGTCCCATCTGGATCATATTTCAGATGTGTTAGGCAGGCTAGGAAGGGCAGGCCTCACAGTAAATCTGAAAAAGGTCCACTTTTGTGCAAAGGAAATCTCTTACCTGGGCCATCTCATAAGACCACATGAGTTGTCCCCTCTGCCTGAGAAGGTATTGGTAATCCAGGATTTCCCAGAGCCTAGTAATGTAAAATCGCTTAGACGTTTCCTGGGGATGATGGGCTTTTACAGAGCTTTTATCAAGGATTTTCATGTCAAAGCAGCTTGTCTTTACAAATTACTGAAGGGAGATGCAGTTTGGGAGTGGAACAACACACACTCAACTGCAGTACAAGAGCTAAAAGACAGTTTGTCAGGCTGTGTCTTAGCTTTGCCAGACTTGGATAGGAGGTTTGAAATCAGTTCGGATGCCTCGATTTCTGGTTTTGGCGGAGTGCTCTCCCAACACGTCGAAGGACGTGGGCTCGTACCTGTAGCATTTGCTGGACGCAAACTCACAGATGCTGAAAAAAAACACTGCGTCTCTGAATTAGAAATGGGTGCGGTGATGTTTTCGGTCCGTAAGTTCAGGCCGTACATTGAAAACGCTCCTTTCTTAATTGAGACAGACCACAGTGCTCTGGCCTTCTTGAAGTCCTTGAAACAGCCTTCAGGTAGACTGGCACGGTGGATTCTAGAACTCCAGGGAATGGATTTTGAGATCCGTTACAAGAAGGGTTCACAAAACCAGGTGGCAGATGCAATCTCCAGGATGTATGAGGATGAAGAGAAAAATCCCATACTGATAGCAGATTGTAAGGTGGAACACGTACAAGTAACCGAGAATCCCAGCGGATTTCCAACTTTGGAAGACATCCGACAGGCGCAGGTTGGTGACAAGTGGTCATCGCGCCATATTGCTAGACTTGGCAATGTAGCTGGAAGGCCTCCAGCTGATGACGGAAGCATCCTTACCCCGGGTAGGCTCTGCTTGCGTGATGGGATCTTGTGCAGAACTTTTGTTTCACGTAGCATTCGTGACGTAGTTGAAGGCAACACACGTTTCAGGGCGTGTTTACCAGTGTCGCTACGCCGCAATGCAATTGCTGCAGTTCACAGCTCACCACTGGGAGGCCATTTTGGAGTATACAAGACTCTGAAAAGGATGCAGGAATTGGTGGGGTGGATTGGCATGAGGAAGGACATTGTAGAGTTCGTACGTAGTTGTGAGAGGTGCCAGACTTGCAAAACTGACACTTCAAAACCTGCTGGACTCCTGACCACAATGGATCCTCCCAATGCCCCTTGGAAACGTGTATCAGTTGACCTTGTCGGGCCCTTAGTGACAACCCGAAGAGGAATGCGCTGGATACTCGTAGTCCTGGACGAATTTAGTTCCTGGCCAGAACTATTTGCTCTCCGGACGGCTAAAGCAAAACAGGTGACCAAATGTGTGAAAGAAGTCGTGCTCCGTTGGGGTTTTTTCGACAGAATTTTTTCAGACGGAGGTCCTTGTTTTATAGCTAACATATGGCGTAGTTTGTGGAAGTCATGGGGAATCAAAACCCATTACGCAACCCCTTACAACCCTCAGGCTAATCTCACTGAGAGACATAACAAGATAATAAAGCACATGTTACGTTGTTTCACTGCCTCTCACTGTGATTGGGATCTTCATTTGCAGGAATTTGCATTTGCAATGCGAAGTTCTGTGTCCGAATCTAGTAAGTTTACTCCCAGTGAACTGAACATCGGACGAAACCCGGCTGGTCCATGGGGGTATGAGCTCTCTCAACTAACGGCGAGACCGCTCCCTGCAAAAACCAAAAACCAGACCGAGGTTCAAATGGAGATCGTGCAGCGTTTTTCTGAGATGTATAAGTTGGCTAAGCAGTCCATGAAAACATCTAGGGCACAGAAAAAGGTCTATTATGACAGGCGGCATAAACCTCTAACCCTAAAGGTGGGAGATTATGTCGTCCGCCGCACACACATCCTGTCAAATGCGGCGCGAGGGGTAGCCTCATCCCTTGCCCCGAAATTTTCAGGACCGTATGTGATTTCAGTCCAAAAATCTGAAAAAACATACTTGCTACGCGATATTACAACGGGAAAAGAAATTGGTCCCCTGAATATTGCTCAGCTCAAACCCTTTTATTTTCCTGCAAATGTGACCCCACCAACAGTCACTGACCTCGAAAATATCAAGGTTATACCTAAAAAGACGAAAAATACACCAGCATTTACCTACAAACCCAACCACCCTTACAACTTGCGAAAGCAGCGGGGGGGGGGGGGGAGTAGGCCAGAACAGTGATGCAGGTTAAAATTTTTCATGTGTACCTGCATTAGGTCGGTTTTTAGCCCTAAAACCAAGAAATCGCAAGATTTACATGTTTTTGTTGGAAGTTATTGGCATACGGACATGTTGCGACAATAAAAACAGCATAAAACGTAAGGGGATGAGATTGAAAGTATCGCATGACAAACGACACCTTCAAAACTCATTTTGCACAACAACTGCATAAATACAAAATAAAATGTATTTCATTCCACTCAACTTTGTCTAAAAGGGACGAAGGGGGAAGGGGAGGCGTAGGCCAAACCTTTCCACTTCGCATGACAAGAATTGGGGAGGGGGGGATGCAGGCGTAGGCCTAAGTCCACCAACTCTTGAAAAAAAAAATGGGCATAGTAACAGTTCTAAAATGACGAAAGTCAATTTTTCAACAAACACTATAAAAACCTCATTTTTACACAATTCATGCACTGTCAACTCTCTAATAGTAACAAAGGTTCAATAATTACCTGTCAATTCGTTGTATCAAGCTTGGAAAGCAGCGTTTAACCAGCCAAAAACGCGAACGAGAAACGAGTTAACAAACAGGCGATTGTTGGGCGTGGCGGAATAGTGATGCAACAAAACTCAAGTGTTGAGGCAGTTCGCGGGCGAATTAGCATAAAATCGACACGATGGGGCGATGCGCAGATCGTGAAAAACACGTCTTTTTTTATCGAGTATAAAGCGTGAACAGAGGGATCTGCAAATCACAACGACGGCGGCAGTTAACCAAGGCGCTCACCCAAGGCTAACTGCTGGAAGGAAAAAAAAAAGGAGGAGGATTTTGCAACAAGCAACCAAGGATGGAGAAACGGCAAAATCAAGATGGGGATGAAGAGGAACCTGGCTATTGGAAACCAAAGAAGCAGGGAAAAGGCAAAAAGAAGGTGGACGCCAGAAAAGCTGAGACGACTTCCGCAGAGGTACCCAAGGCTTCAGAGACACTAAAGGCAACAAAATCGGGTGGAGGCAAGACTAACCAGGCACCAGTAGCTCCAGGCGCCCAGGCAGCCCCCCCCCCCCCCCAAGGATGTCGCCCCAAGTCATCACAGCAAGGGCACCAAAGTAAGAAGCGTCAGCGACGATCCAAGGAGAGGAAGCAGCAAACACCTCCAAGGCCGGCGGAGAAGGTTGCTACTACGGAGAAGTCTACTCAAGCGTCAGCACCTAGGCAGCAGCATGTTTCTACTCTAAGGCTTCACCCACGATGTCGAGGGAGTTTTGGGAAGAAATGTTGGCGGACTACAAACTCAAGTTGGGCATGCCAGGACACCTAACGGCGGAGAGACTAAAAATCAAATATGTCAACGATATTCCGGTGCCGATGCAGAACCCCTGGGGCGCGGCGACGCCATCTACTTCAGCTTCTTTGCCCGCCGTGGACACAACCGATAAGGAGGACCCTTCGGCTAGCCAAACCGCAGAGGAACAGAAGCAAGCAACTAAGGAGATTGCGGAGTTGGAAAAGGAATTTTTGTTGGGTCCGGATGACAATGCAGACGTTTCAATGTCGAGTGAGAGCAGTGGGACGGAGGAATCGAAATAAGTGGCGTGAGGTGAAATAAACTTGGAATTTCCCCCCCCCCCCCACTTAAAGAGGAAGTGTGTGAAATGCAAAAATAAAACGAAGAAAAAAAGTTATATAATGAACAAAAATCACAAAAACCAGTTAAAAGCTAAAAGTTGAAATAATACTTGAACTAGAAAAGCCAATTGAGTAGAAATTAACTTTCAAAAATATGTGTCGTGCAAACTTGGACTAAGTCATTCAAACCAAGTAGAATTTTAAATGCCTTGGCATAAAAGTCAGAACTCAGTCATGGAGAAGCTTGTTTGGTGCAGATACACATTGGAAAGAGAAACCGTTTGAATGTGATGAATGGAGTGCTCATCAGAACATTATGTTTCCAATAGGAAGTGACGAGGTGGAGAAAAGCCATTCAGTTGTGAACTTTATTTAAAAAGTGCAGCAAATACACAAACGAACACGTTTTGGTCGAGAATGAAGCCAAAACTAGGGATGTGCAGTGCTAGTATACAAAAGTGTAAATATTAGGTGGAAAGAGAACTTTCAGGTGAAGAACTATTCACGAACAGTTTTTTTCTCTTAGTCTGGGTCAGACTGGGGAGAAACAATACAAGTGTATATAATTGTAGATGTAGCTTCATTACGAAGATTGTTGGTGGGTGAGTAGGCTAACATGGTAAAATTGTAAATGTTTTTTTTAAGTACATTTGTGCAGGCCGGATGCTATTTTTAAGAAATATTGTATAGTTTTAAGTACCATTGAATAAACCAGCTCACCGGAAGTAACCAAAAACCAAACTTACGGTCGGTTAGGAGACTTTAGTATTATGTAGAGGTAGGTCTTCCTTCTCCTGAGCTTACTCTTAGGGGAGGGGGGATGTAACGTGCTTACATGTACGGCAATGCACACGCACGCAGTTAGCCCCTCGTGCGGTGCACCTTGCCGTTAACATGGATGCTACGCGCCGCTAGCTACCATGCACACATGGCAGCTGGCCCGGCGCCAACATCCGGGTAAGCGAGCCAGTCCTATTGTTCTACCAGTCAGGACCGGATCGCGCCAGTTCGCCGTCACGTGACGTAATGCCTCAGGCAAGAGCCTATTGTTCTGCCCCGGCCCGCTTGGGTATAAAACGGGACAGCTTCGACAGCTCGAGCTAATTGGTGTGTGGTGGTCAGACCTGCAAGTCGAACCACCAGAGCTGATCAGGGCAGGACAAGGGGATAAACCTTGACCTAGCGCCTAATATGTAATGCTAAGTGTGCAGTCCCCTAGCTGTACAGTAAGAGGTGAATTAGGATTGAGCATTGTGTCTTATGAATAATCGTCCATCTCCTTAGCAAGCACTTACAAACTCTCCCCGCCATCTGCACCAGTCAACCCGACTTTTGGGGTTAGCTAAAAACAGGACAGGAAGCCAAATGGACTCGAAATGGACGTGCCAGTATAGCTGAGCGGTAGGACTCCTGCCTTTGATTTCATAGGTCGTGGGTTCGATTCCCTGCTCAGACAGTCCTACATTTAAGTCTAAAAGGCAAACGTAAATACGTCGTTTGCATTCATATTTATTCTTGGGTTAGCTGGCACACTGTGAGAGTGGTTGAAAAAAGATCATATTTCTGTATTTCTAACTGTACTTCTAACTATAAGAAATCTTTAGAATGTCTCTGGTACACATTTCTGCACTAAACATCGATCCTTAAAACATTGATTCACAGTGCCTAAACAAATTATTGAATAGAAATTGGGCCAGCTAGTCTCAGACTCTTCTTCTCTAGCTGATCACCGCTGATCGGCCTCGATTGTAGGCAAGCTGTAGGTCTAACCTGCTTCGTTGGTGTGTATGTACCCTATAGAGCAGTGACATTTGCCGCCATATTGGCACCAGTATGGGTTTTGGAGGGCATAACCACAAGGAGTACTACATAAAAATGGAGGGAAGAACAACGGAAGAGCGGATTTCTTAGGCTTAAAATAACGTTGTTTTCTCCAACAACAAAAATCGCGCGTTTTAGGTCTAAGAAACCACTCTTAACAGCATCGGCTTCAGTATGACACCCTTCTGTTTCTCTCTGCAGTGCCCCTTGCAGCTAACCCATTAAGGCTCCAGCATAGAGTTATACACAACGTAGTATTATTGTGTATAACTCTATGGTGGAGCCAGTAACTGGGTTAGCTGCAAGGAGCACTGGAGGGTAAAAAGAAGGTCGTCTTACTGAAGCCAATGCTATTAGACTAGATTTCTTAAGCCTATAACGCGCGATTTTTGTTGTTGGAGAAAACAACGTTATTTTAAGCCTAAGAAATCCGCTCTTAAAGCACAGTCTTGACTAGAAGTGGCGTTTTTTCCGTTACATTTTAATCTAGTGCACCTTGTAGCTATGCCCTCCAAATTGTATCTTGTAGCCAAAATGACGTCACTTGACGCTGATCTATACGATAAGGGCAGAACGGTCAGGTGCGTCATCATCCTATCATGACGTTATATCATCCGACTTGTAACGATTCCGCAGTGTCAATAAAATTAAATTTTCATAACCGTCCCTCTTAACAAATATTTGTTACATGGTTAATTATTTACAAAGAACGCCTCGCCATGGCACTAATCAGCAATTTAACGTCAGTCCCTAATGATTTCCCCAAATTTGATTATCCAATTGATAACACAAGCGTGCTCGTTTGGTGGATGATCAGCAATTTAATTACCAAACTCTCAAGTCGTAAAAATAAGCTACTAAGAAAAAGTTATTTAATTACAAAAATTATAAGTTTAATAACTTTGGGGGTCTATAGCTGTGTTACTCTAATGATGTAATCGTAGAAGCAATAAATATGTTTATGGCGTGCAAGAAATGTGTTTTGTCGTTATCAGATCAACGATACCGTATAGCCAATCAGCCAGAACACTGAAATGAGCTTCGTGAGCCCGACACTTCGGGGAATCCCCAACCAGTGGTGCAGTCGTGCCGGACCCCACCAGGGCGTCGCTCCGGTATACTTACTATACAGTATCGGGGCGATGTGGCGCTCCGACAGTTGTTTTCGACAGCGCCGTGCTTTTTGCGTTTTATATTTTATCACTACAACGTCCGTAATTTACCGTAATTTCATAGATCTAGTGACAATGTAGGAACTCAAACTGCGGCAAAATGGCGGATCCTTTGTGACACTTTCTTTAAAGGGAGTATGAGACCCTTCAAATGAGACCACAGGATTTTCACTCGATACTCTGCTTGAAGTACAGTCACAAGGCATTGGACTATACCAGAGGTCCAGGTTTATCTCACATCTGGCATGTATCTCATATTGGGACGTTCATGTATTACGTCATCAGGATGGGGAGAGGGGGAATCGCCAGTTGGTGACGATTGATGACGAGGGGGGAGGGGCATGGCCAGTTGATGACGTAAGCACCGTTATCCCGGTAAAAGGGTGAAAATAAGCACACAAAAAGTCCTCAGGAAAACACAGGGAAATAACAGTTAGAAATAAGTTAGAAACGACGCAATACTGGAGGGGGGTTCAGCAATTGATGACGATCGATGACGAGGGGGGGGGAAGTCAATTTTGTGATGACATAATACTTGAACGGCCCCTATGCCAGAAGTCCGGATTCGAGCCTGACCTCAACCCCTCCCCCCCCCCTTTTTTTTTTCGAAATAAGAAGGGCTTGTGGTACGTCGTGCTTATGTCGGTTGTGGCTTGTAAAAAAAAATCATAGAAATTTCCGATTGAAATTACGTAGCTAAATTGTCCCTTTTGCTTTCTGGTGCAATGGGTTCAGGTGGGGACCCTGTCAAACCACCAAATTCACAAGGCATACCCGATTTTTCAATTCTTTGCTATAAATCCATTTTAAAATATGGCGGCAAATATATTCTATTGTAATCCTATGATTATATCAAGTGTTTTCTATACACATTGTTAGTTACTTTTTTTTCATTTATTATTCAAAAATCTTCAAGGCCACTACGAAGCATATAAAGAGCTTGTGTGCTTTTCATGTGTTTTAACACAGTTTGCTTAACATCAACACAGAATAATATTAACAGAGGGTTCTTACAAGCTTAGTGTAAGTTTTGGATGAATTAAAAAAAGCATTGCACGAAAACACAATTGTTACTTTAAACATGGTTGCCTTCACAAAGTCGCTGCTCTGTAATTTTTTAATTTGTTTTATTTTCCAAGAGTGGTACAACTTCGTGCAGTATTTGTTTCGTGTGAGCTCTGGAACAATATCTATTTTTGTGGTTTTTTTTTAATTTTAGTTTTATTTTCCAGTTTATCCTTACGTTTATCCTATTTAAAAGAAATTATTTTTAATTATAGTGTTATCCCTTAGTCGACCTACAGTTTAAAATTCCTAATTTACTGAAAATGTCATATGTTTTATGCACAAATCTGTTAGCAAATTAAATGTTCGCTGCTTTAGTTTGTATTTTCTGCAATCGTTCAGAACTGTTTTGTTTGCAAGTCATAGGCCTATTGTTCAATTGCATTGTGACTGAACCCAAGCATAACACGTGATTTGCTGTGACGTGCATATCACGTGACTGGGCTAGTCCAATCAGACGGCCAAACAGCCGTTGCTCTCGTTCGTCATTGGTTAACTCATGGTGACGTCACGGCAAACCGCCATCGCGCATGGTTTAAGTGTGCTTTTTTAAGATACTAAAGTTTTCGGAGGAGAGACGGACTTTTTTTAACAGTTCCATGTAAAACTATGCTTACTTCTTCATCTGTCTTAATCTTTATTTTTGAAAGTGTTCCCTTTAATTTTTTTCTTTGCTAATGTATAATTCATTTGTACCACATGATCAGTTTGAATATAATTTATTTCTTCTTTCATGTTTGTAATCAATCTCTCAAACGCATCTTGAATTTCGAAGAATGGCGACTGCAAAAAATATAATATTTAATTCATTGTTATTATTTAAATCATTTACGTAAACGAAAAATTAAACATTGCTGATATCAGTTCACTAACATCATTATCAATTTTTTCTGTAACTGGTTGAACTTGAGAAATAGCTGTCCAAGTTTTCAAACCTTTTCCATATACATCACATTCTTCAATTGTATTTTTAAGTATCATTTTATCCAGAGAATCAAAAGCTTTTTTGAAGATCAATAAAAACACCTCCTACATGTTTTTCTGCTTATTTCGCTGACGCAATCTCTTCATTTACTTCTTTTAAGGCTTCGTTTGTGCCATTTTTTTAAAAACCGAATTGGTGTGCGCTTGTTACTTTACTTGCGTTAACAATCCGTTAAGTTGAATGAGCAAAAAAATATTCCAATTATTTTTCCAACAAGAGGTAGTAGCTCAATAGGACTGTTATTATTCATGTTATTATTATTTTTTTTAATTAGTCGCAGAGTTTGAATCCTTAACTTTACTGGGTATTTTCTTTATCTATGACACATTTTATAAGCGGTATAATGAAATTTATTGTGTTATGTATAGAATTTTTTAAATGACTGCCAATAAAACTATTTACTTTTTCAGTTCCTTTATAATTTTTTTTTTCAATTTCATTAACTTTTGACTTTTTAATTTGAAAAACTGTTTTGGTTTTGACTTTCCTTCTCTACCTCAGCTCCTTTTTCTACTTTAATTCCAGCCTTTCTGCCTGCTACACAAAATTTTTATTGAAATCGTTTCTGAGTTAGCTTGGCTCCAAGTTCCTATTTTGAAACTTCTTGAAATCACTTCGTCTAAACTTTCAGTTTTATTTGTAGTCCGTAGTCCACCACATGTTACCATTTTCCCCTGATCAACACTTGTAATATGGACAAAAATAATTTTGTTTATTGTATTCGATATCTTTTTTAATGTTTAATTTTAACTTTCTGTATTATGCTAGCAAATTTATATCGACTTCTTTCTTCTTTCTAATGATATTCCATAATTTAATTAATTGTGTGCACGGTGTATCTTGAGTCCTGCAAGTATTTTGTGAGCGTCTTCCTGGATGGGGTGGCTTTAATCGATAGCCGCCATTGTTTTTGTAACCATCTTGGATATCAACAAGGCACTCTGCTACTGAAAACGTACAATCGATTATCTGTGTTCGTTATGCGGAGAACTCAAGATAGGCCGCGGACATTATAAAGTTAATGTCTTTTATATTCACTGAATTTACCCATTTTTTCCTTAAAGCTGTTTTTTAAATCCTTCATCGTATTTGTTATATAAATCTGCTTCCTTTTAGTATTTTCTTTATAGTTTGGAAATACAAGAATTAGTTTCATACTATTACTATTAATTTTCACACTATTTGCATCCTGAATGTCAAAAAGGAAGTTCCAATTTATCTTTTTCGTGGTGGCGTTCAAAAGCTCATGATGAAGTTCTCTGAATTTTCCAGGTTTTCTAGACCAATACTGACACTTTTCCTTGATTTTTTTTTTGGTCGAAAGAAGGTGCAGAATTTATTTTTACATTCCGCTCAAATCGCAATAACTGCATCACATTGCTATGCTAAATCAAAAATTGCACTGCCCTAACTGGTATTGAGAAAGAGTGGGAAAAGGCCATAATTTGAACAAAACTAGAAGCGCACTTTTAACACGTCGTTACGTCTCACAGTTCTTATGCCTAAGGAGTTTTCGCTTTATCAGATTTGAAACAAAACGAACATTAAGTTTTTACTGAAATAAAGTGAAGGTCTCTTTCATAGGTGAAAGAGATTTTCCGGAAAATGTTTAAATTCCCCGACTTTCCATATGTATATCAAATTTCCTGATTTTTCCCTCAATTTTCCAGACCTAACAAATTCTCTGAATTTTCCTGGTTTGCTATGTTTTCCAGGTAGAACGCCGCTCTGTCTTTTAATGCTCTGAATATTTCAGTGTCCTTCCTGCTAATCTTTTCATTTACAATTTCCTATGCACCAAATTTGTTTTTGTCCAAATTAAATAATGAGCAGCAACTTTATCTATTATAGTACCATCCTTCGCTGCTAACACTTTTAAGTTTAATAAAAAAAAAAGTGGGCAATAGAAGTACAAATTAATCTACACAAATTACATACTCTAGTTGGGGAATTAAATCTTTTTTTTTTTCAAAACCCTGTTCTGCTAACATGTTTTCGAAATTATTTCGGGAAATTTCTGAGGAAAACATCTTAAATTATGGAAGAGGTTAACATTAAAATGGACCACTCAGCATGAGACCGGTGGATATGCCTTATTCTCCCACTTCCACTGGGTAATAAAAAGCCAAAATAAATCACCCAAAGGTATTTTTTAGTAACTTTAGGGGTTGATACTCAGTATTCTTATTATCCCAACCTCCCCCCCCCCTTCACCCTTTCCTCTTGTCGCCAACATTAACTGAAGCACTATTTTATTTATCACTACGCCACTGTTCCCTAACGCTTCGGTTTTGTGAAAAAGTGAAAATGTGATAATCGATCGCGTCCCAATTGAACTAAAATAGAAATTACAAACAAAAACATCAAGTGTGCCTGAAACAAAGGATTATATGATTGAAGTTTCACTTTACTTGTTAAAATCTACACGGATAAAAATTGATGATTTTTGTATTGAAATGTACAATTATACAAATGTACAAAATGGACAATTGAAAAAAAATGAAACTATTTAAGTGTAGTTGTGCTTTACCAATTAAATAAAAGACCTAACACGTGCTCGGAGAATGGACCTGATGTTTGCAGATTGTCATTGTTCCCTAACCACAATGGTAAAAACAATGTAAAACAATAAAACTGATCGTTCAGGGTCCCCTAACCCCGGAATGGCTTGATCAATTGAAAAAGTTGTCTCTTTGAGGATGGAGAACCAGGAAATGTCTGGCTTAGATCATGCTTCAGAATTTACGTAGCTGCGGTAGATTTTTCTGAAACGGTGGCAGAATAAGAAGAAGAACAAGAACAACAACAGTTTTCAAATTTACGTGCGTGACTCCCTAGTCCTAACCTTTACTCTTGCGCAGAATTGCAGAATTTTTGGTATAAATATACCTTTCATACGTATCAACTATTTAGCCAAGATTGGTCGAAAAATATTGAAAAGGAACGGAGATACTAATTGTTTTAGTTTTTGCTGGAAGGAGGGGGGGGGCGGGAGATGAGGCTTAATGGCGCGTCGACAGCTTGGTCATTAGCGCCATTGCTGGAAGGAGGACTTCAACCATGGCGCGTATGATGCGCCGAGGTTTCATCCTTTTTACGAAGACTTAACGTTTTCTTTCGTACCTGCGAAACGTTTTTATTTGAGGGTTTTGGTTTAAAGGGAGCAATAAGTAATTACGGAGACGTTGAAAAAATAAGTGTATTATCATCTACGGTGAATTGTAAACGTGCAACGCCTGAATAACGAGATACTCAGTGGCGGGTTTGTTTTACGTAGGCCTATCAGTGATTTCTGTATGGCAAAACCAAAGATCAGAAAGTTAACTACACATATCGCATCTTACCTTTTACAAGCCTACGTGCGCTCTTGCGGTAGTTGCGGCTATTAATGCCTCTTATATAGCTTAGCCACCATGTTGTTTCGCACGCAAAGCATTAGCGAAGCCGTTAGTAGCCGCCACTAACGCTAGGGCCCTGCGTAGGCTTGGAAGAGGTAAGATGCGATATCTATAGTTAACTTTCTAATCTACGGCAAAACTGGAGTTTTCCGCAGTGAGCATTGCTTATTCCACAAAGCACTGATATTCACCATGTGGACCAATAAATCCCACACACGAAGTGTTGAATTCAAGCGCCGGAAATCATTCTCTTGCGTAGCTTTATCGTTTGGGGACGTATTTAGGGGAAAACAAACAATGGCCAAGCAATGGGACCGGGGAAGGGAGGGGGTGACCTGATCCCAATCCGGAAGCAATCGTTAATCAGTGTTGTGCAGTGACTAGCGATTCCGCCTATAGCTTTAGCTTTAGCTTTTGAAACGCACCCAGCCATAGCCATGGTACCAGCAGGAGAGAGGGACAATTTTGCTAGGTAAATCCTATCGGAAATTCCTAGGTTTCGCCTATAACAGTTGAATAATTTAGTGCCATCGCTATGACTAGGAATGTGTCGAACACCCAAAGCAGTAGAATAAGGTGGCACACTCAAGGTGGCACACTCAGCGGATGGCTATTCAACTTATTTATTAGTGACATCACTAAGTTTATTTCTTCAATTGCCTTGTTATATGCTGATGGTCTTAAAATTTATAACAGATCTGATTCACTTGAAAGTTAACAGCAGCTTCAAGATGACCTTGATCAGTTAGATAAATGGGCAGATGACAATAAAATGAAGTTTCACCCAGAGAAACGTGTTATTTTACGTAATGGCAAATGCAAGGCTGTTGATTTTCACTATTACTTGTCTGGTCATCAGTTACAAGAACACACCGTCGTGAAAGATTTGGGCATCCTTGTGGACAACCCACTTAAGTTCCATAATCAGGTGCAACAAGTTGAGAATGATGCTCGGAAAACGTTTTTTATTTTAAAGACAATGTTCGAATCGTGGACACTTACGAATACAAGAAGATTGTATATGACCTTTATCCCGTCAAAACTTAAATACTGTGTACACGCCTGGTCACCCCATTACAATGATGATATTTACAGGTTGGAACAAGTTCAGAGAGCCGTCACCAGGCACTGTTCTTCGCTGAAGGGTTTGCCTTACGAAGAACGTTTGAAAAGACTTGATCTGACAACCCTTGTTGATAGGCGTTTAAGAGGTGACCTTATCAAGACCCGTCAAATTCTGTCTCATGAAGTGATTTTGCCTGTCGACCAGTTTTTTCACCGCTCGACTGTCATACAAATCAGAGGACACGGCATGAAGTTGACGAAACCACGAATCCGCATTATTGTTGGACAGTCCTGCTTCACTGTGAGAGCCATTAATTCTTGGAACGCACTCCCAGAAAGTGTTGTGACTGCACCTTCAACCAGCAGTTGGAAAAGACACGATCTGACTCAGTGTTAAAGTGTTTTTGTTGCATGTTTTGTTGTGTTCCGGTTACATAAGCTTGCTTTCTTCCGGTATGAATTTAATTTAATTTAATTTAATTAATTTAATAAAGGACTGTCTGTTGTAGCAGCCAAGCCAGTATTCTGTTGCATGCAACAGGCATGTTACAAACTATGTGGTCCAAAAATTCGCCACATAGGACGCAGAAAAGTTCCTCATTTACTGGATTGGAGCCTTGTCGTCCAATCCACTCCTCCTTCTCAACGGAACTGTTTAGAAACTCCTGGCTTTCGTTACTTTCTATTCCATTATTCCAGAAGTACACAAAGCTTTCGAAGATAATAAGAGTTTTAATAAAAGCCGCTTACAAAAAAAAACCGTCAAAACTTGCATTTGTACTCAGAACGGCAATTAAAAAAAAAATACGACGTCAAGTCCTGAGATCCTACCTCTTGCGAACAAGAAAGTCTTACGATTTTTTAAATTTTTTTTTTCGTGGTTGATGCGGCCAAAAATGTCAAAAATTCTGAAAGATTAATAAGTAATCCGAAAGTGATTGATGATCAAGCTCACTTTCACCCACGCTTGCTAGTAGAAATACACGGGCCGGGCCTAGCTATATGCGGATAAGGCACTATTTAGCCCCCCCCCCCCGACACCACCCCCATCTGGATGGGGGCCCCCAACCCTAGGTCCCAAACCAACCACCTGTAAAAAAATTATGTCACTTGCAAAATCAATATTCTTCCGACGACTTTCTTAGCTTTTACAAGCGCTTCAGAAAAGCATTAGCGTTAAGGGTTCCTGAGTTTTTTTTTTTATAATTTTTAAATACGAATTAGAATGCATCATCGGGTTTTGAACTGTTTCATTGCGTTGCTATGTTGTGCTTGATGTGAAAAAGAAACTCGTTACGTCTTGAGTTACGCAACCGGTCGGTAAACGGCGTTGATTTGGTTGCTAAACTATTGGTTAGAAAACATCTCCGCAACACAAAACTTGTTAAGGATTCCAGCCACGCTCTTCGGCCGTTTGAAGTCGTGATATCAAACGCCAAGCTCTTTCGCTCACCCCACGTTCTTGAAAAGAAAAATGTGAAAATAATTGTTTACTGCGGAATTTTCAAATTTCAGTTAACGTTTTGATGTCTTAATCGGTAGGATTAACTTGGCGAGAGAACTTGGAGACTGATATGACGACTTTAAACGCCGAAGAGCTTGAATGGGTAATTACGAAATGAAAACTGAAAACGCGAAAATCCAGTTTCAATGTTTTTTTTTTTTTGGGGGGGGGGGAGGGGGTTAGTAGGTTTCTATTAGTAGGTTTACGTGTGTCTTAGTCTTTGTTGACAAGTTCACCAAAGTGGCATTATTTAGTTTGTTTTCTTGTTTATGTTTTTTTTTTTTTTAATTTTGGGAGCACGAACCCAACGTGGTTATTTTAGAAATGAGAAAATTAGCAGTTGTCTCCCTCCGTCTCGAGATAATCTTAGCCCTTTAAAAGGAAGTTAATTCGACTATTTCCCCTTTCTAACAGCAACAATTCGTCATTCGTTCTGTTGTTGTGCTCTGTACTTACGTCTTCGTGTTCATTGTTGTATTAATTTGAATAAAACAATGTTTCTCCTGACATGTTACATTACTTTTCGTACACCTGGATCGACGATTTAAAAGCAGCCGCCATCTTGCTTGCGTGTTCGATTCGTGTGCGACGAAATGTCACACATGTGCTTTGGTTATCTATGTACATGAAAAGCTGAGGTACACTTTGTGCCGTATTGCAGTTGCATGACACTATACTTTCAGTGCTAAAAGTAACTGGTCAGTGCGACGAGGTTAGCAGCAGTGGCGCGTACAGAGTAGGGTGGGCCCCTGGCACAGTACGACAGTCGGATCCCTGCGTGGGAAGGGGGGGGGGGAAGCATTAGTTACAGTGCGGCCGATAGGGGGGTTTGGGGCAACCCCCCCCCCCCACCCAAGATGAAAATTTTTTTTGAAAATCCCCATTGAAATTATGAAAAATGCTTAACTTCAGACACAATTCAGTATTGGTTTAAGCCTTTCCTTTTTAAGTTTACATGCATCTGATAGTTAGGTCGGGGTAACCTGCCTAACTAACCTGGAGATCCGTGGTAACCACCCAGTATGATTCCACGGTTTACACGCCACTGGTTAGCAGCAGACAGTAGCGCGTCAACTTGCGAGGCATAAAGATAAAACTTATTTGCAGTAAAAATCGCAAACACTTATAGCTGAGGTGCTTGCCAGCCGTTCGTAAATTACGTCATAGTGAACAAGGCAAACCGTCGTGCTTTGAATTTAACGAAAGAAACAACAGTCTTATAAGTTTCCAACTTGGTCACTGACAACTTGGTTACGCGTCACTTTCGTCAGTGTGTCACCCGGTCTCCTCGGGTCAACAACTCAGTGGATAATTCCGAGTCACTGGGCCAATCACTTCTCACAAGTCACCCACGGTTCTGAATGGATGATCCGGTAACCCAATGATCTACCCAAAAATGGTGACCGAGGTAATACAAGTCACCTGGTGACTTGTGCTATCCATATCATCTCAATGAAACATAAGTACGGGATAAAAGCTATACGAATTTAAACTATACCACGCGCCATGGCTGTTTGCTGTGACGTGCATATCACGTGACTGGGATAGTCCAATCAGACGGCCAAATAGCCGTTGTTTTCGTTCGTCATTGGCTAACTCATGGTGACGTCACGGCAAACAGCCATTGTGCATGGTTAAGGGTTAGTGTATGATTTCGTTGCTGTTGTAGCGGCGGACGCTACGACGGCTGAGGTGCTTGTAGCGCCCCCGACATCCTTGGTTGACGAGTACTTCTTTGCATTAGGTTACGTGATTATTTCGACTTTACGATAATAAGCACAGCAGGGGCTACAGTCCCGGCATGGGGGATGGAGCGTCGGTGTCCTATTCTAGGCCTAACCTTAATGCTTCCGGTACTACACTGCCACCAACGGTGGATTAATTTAATTGCTTAAACGAAGTATAAAGCTAAAATGGGCTACATAATAATTTACACTAGAAACAATTAATCTTACTAGGGAACGAACCTGAGGTTTAAAAACTCTTGGTTTTTATTTTAAAACAACAGAATGATAAAAATAACACTTTTACATTTAGTTCACTAGTTCAGCTTTTGACAAGTTTGGCAAAAACAAATAAATCAAGAATTTACATTAGAAATTCACTTGGATACAAGAACAACGATGTTTGTTCTTAAACACTTAATTTAGACAAGAAAAAGCATTTTTATCTTGGGTTCCTATCGAGGAATACCCAGCAAGCTGAACCGCGTCGGCTAAGTTACAACTATATTTGACAACTGTAGTTTTCAAGTCGTCCCACAGTTATTTTTCCTCGCGAGGATCAAACCGTCCCTTTGTTTACATTTACAAAATGAACAAAGTAAGAAACTGGCTTTTTAGAAAGAGATGCCTACTCTAACATTATGGTGGTAAAGACCAGCAATGCCGATAAGGCTTACCAACCATAAAGACTCCAAGCTAGAGGTTAATTTACTTTAGACTATAAATTTAGAATTGGGGGGTCCTAAAGATAAACTTCTAAAGTTAAACTAGTTTACTTACAAACACTACCATTTTGCCCGGCATGGCAATCCAGGACGTGACATCTCCACACCCGACCGGCGTGACCCGTCTAGCTTGAGAGATCTGTGAGCTGTGCTCTCCCGAGCAGCGCTCGGGGCTGTGCTGACTGAGCTGTAGAGGGAGGGCAACTGGGGCTTTTTATGCTGGAGCAGCGGATTTTCTGGACCAAGGCGCGGACGCCGAGGAGAGCTACGGGGGTCTGATTGGTGGAGGGCCAGGAGAACAATGGGAATGTCGGTAGAGCAAAGGGTTTTGGTGCAGAGCCGTTTGAAGGAGTAGGGAATGGTTAGAATCGACCAAATAGAGTTTTCAACTCTTGAACTTTGGGAAATGGTCTTTGCATTGGGAAATTGATTGTTGATTGAATATTTACAAATGCACATCGTGAATTGGCTCAAGTTAAAGCTTAGTACTTTGGTTTGGGTAATACATAAAGTATTACTATTAAATTTTACAAGCTTTAACTGAAAACTGCAGTGTTACACACCACAACTAGTTTTGGCGGGGGGGGGGGGGGAATTGTGGATTCGAAGTTTTTAAGCACAGTTTGACTTTCGGATTGCATGGAAACAGATCTTTTATAAATATCTTTTGGTTTTTAATAGCAGAGCAAGCTAGTAGCAACATTCGGATGGGTCAGTCAGGTTTTGCAAGAGATTTAACACAAAACATATATACACAAAAATTCGTGTCCGGTGATTGCCGATGTCTGTATATTTTGGACTAGTGGTAGCGTTTTAGGGGCAAAAGATTATTATTAAGAATGCATAAAAAGAATAAATATATTAGCTTAGAGAATGCTATAACGCATTTAAGTTTGAGTAAAATAAATAACATCAAAGTTAAAGGACAGTCGACGATCGCTGTGGAAATTTTTCATAAAGGTTGCAGCTGTTCAACATAATAAAAAATATCACATACAAAGTCATCTGTACAATTAAATAGGAGGTTAAGTACCTTCGCAGAGGAAGCTCCTCCTCTAAAACACTAAACTAATGTTTTCGGCTTTATGCCTAAGTGAAAATAAAAAGTAAATACAAATTTTTACAAGTGGCGAAAATGGCGTCTCGTGCGCTACGGTGATTTTACGGCTTCAGTTTCGTGAGTTTTTCTAAATGCTGTAGAAAGACTTCTAGATGGAATTTTCGTGTTCTGTTTGCGGGGGGAAACAGATAAAGTTCGTGGCTATTAAGAGCTGTTTAGATGAGACGGATTGGTCCATTTTCTTGGGAGATACAGGCGTTTGAAATTTGGGGTTTTTCCCCGGCCGAGGCATTTGGGCGCTCAAAGAAAAAAATTTCTTCGTTTGGCAAAACGAAGGTTTTTCGGCGGTCCACGTTTACACTGTGTTTACTTTATTCCTATATGTATTTTGCAATGGTCTGTGCGCAATAATTTAACGAGGGACTAAGAATAACGTGACAAGGAAACCAAATTAAAAAAAAAAAGTAAACTGGGATAGGAGCTCTTAAATTGTTGTTAAATGAAAATTGACGTTTGCTTTTAATTCAGCCGGAAAAAGAACGCATTTGCAGACATTCCTTTGCGAAGTGCGCAAATCACCAAACACGAACTTATCATACGTCGAACTAATTCTGAATGAACGACGGGCTTTAGAAGCACAAATTTTTGCAATTAACTTGAATTCGTGCGAAGACCAAAGCAGAAAACGGGATATGGAATTTGAAGAATTTCAAAACGGGATAGCGAAAAAGCAATTTAACAAAACCCGCGATTCAACAGAGCCTTTGATGGAAGCAGGAGTGCACTTTGGTCCGAATCTTTTAAGCGTTAACAGCTCTTGAAACTTTAATGCCCTTCACTTCCTGTTTTCGCTTTTTATTGGCAGCTTCAAATGACTGTTTGAATGGCGGCTCAAGTTTACGGAAAAAAAGAGAAAAAAAGAATTAAAAAGTTTTGCGATTCTTTGGGTGTATATAGAATAGGGAGGGATATGCAATGTAGTTCTAAAACTATTTCTGCGGTCGTTAAAGTGGTATTTAAAAACTTAGAGAGCTCTTAACATTGAACTTCTAGGGTTTCCTAACGTAACTTCAGCTTAAAACATTCTGCTAACTTTAAGCAAACTGGAACGCAGTTGAGTTTTTCATAGTTCAAACTTTAAATGGCTTGGGTGAAGTTCTAATAAGAAGCGACGTGAGAAAAACAAGACGCTTTCAGTCAACTTTATGGGAGAAAGCTATACTCTCATGCACGAAATTCAAGTCTGGAGGTTGGATTTTTAAAATTGTGTGTTTTGGTTGGGAGATTACAAAGACACGCAATAAAACAGTTTACCCTTTACTTGGAGGTTATAGTTTTTCTTGCTGAATATTACATAAAACATGAAAATGGTTTCAATCTTTCAGTTATGCCAATACATAGTAAATACAAAACAATTGCTGGCTTAAAAAAGAAATGATATATTAAAAATAACGTCTTTTTCAACTGTTATGTTTAGCTCGAGACGGAGAAGGTTAATTTACGAAATTGGCTGAGGTGTCTTGCACAGCTGACATGAGCCCATTTATTGCCAAAGAAAAGAAGAGCAAGTTTGCACGCCTTCAACCCGTGAAAACGGCGGATCTAGGAACCTTTAGTGGGAGTGGCGTTGACTATAGGTAGATGGGTCTACAATGCGTATTACCGCGTGGCATAGATTAAAGCATAGATTTTTTTTGAAAGCGGGGTTGGGGGGGGGGGGGGGGCCAACACACGAACGTATACTCCTACATACACACTAACACGTTTGGGCCATGACGACTACTTTTGTTTACAGAAGGGGAGGGGGGGAGAGGTTAAAACCATATGCGTCTAGTAAGGGATAATTTGTGGAACGTTACTGACACATAAAGGGACGGTGGGTCACCCCCCCCCCCCAAGGTTACATGGCACCGCCACTGCCATCTGCTCTGAGCTTAAAAAGAAAAACATGGAAATATTGCGTTTAGTTTAGATTTTTTTCTGTATTTCATGTTTGTTTTGGTACAAAGACGTTAATCTTAGCTTAAAGGCTACTTTATTTCTCTCTAAAGACGTATTAAAATACGAAATAAAATACGCAATAAGGGGGGGGGGGATTGAGGCTTAATGGCGCGTCGACAACTTGGTCATTAGCGCCAACCAAGGAATAAGGAATACAAGATAACGCCAATCTGAGAATGAAAGAAAATGCAACGAACTACTGGCCTGACAGTAGTAAGAAATCGGACTCAGGCCATATCGCTAACTTGCCGGGCGGTCTACCGACTGCAGTACTTTTCTTATTCATTTCTTTCTTTCTAAAATTAATGTACCTTGTATGTACACTATTAAAACAAGTCTTTAATGCTAACTGCCTGCTTCGATGACCTTACCTTGTCATTTTATTTTTTATTTTCCGTGCTTGAAATCTATTAATATTACTTCTTAATGCAAAGAGATGGTGCAACCAGTTAAGTAAATTGAAAAAAAAATTAACTTTTTTTATTCATTAGCCGAGCGAGGTGGATATACTAGACTGGATTTGACTTGTATTGTTTGTCTGTTTCGGACATGATAACTTTCGCGTATTCTGCAGGATGATTTTATTGAAATTTTATGACAAGTGAGTTTCGGTGCATGAAATGCGCCATTTCAAAAAATGAAATTTCTAACTTAAATATTTTCGGAGCTGTTAGGGTTTATATGTGGATGGGTAAGCCTTTCTTAAGTAAAGGCGGTAAGGGAACCTATCTATAAGGTTACATGAATAACACCCCATTTACCCATAATATGTCATACTGAAAGATCTTTTAGCATGAAGAATGCAGAAAGTAACTACGGACACTAAAAAGCAAAAACACTATTGCTGCAAATTTCACGCATTTTGAAACAATGCTATCGCTTCTTTTATAATTTCTACAGCAAATCTCGCGCGTGTTGGTAGAGCTATTCAGATACGCTCGTTAAGATCGGTGTCTGTCAATTTCGCTTACTTCGGCGTTAGCTTGCTTCAAATTCAGGAATTGTTAAGACGGAAATGAGAATATGGAATACAAACTAACGTATTGTAAGATCTCTCGCTCGGTTGCATAACTGGAATCTTCAAAACTGAATTATTTGCCTAACATGTAAAGCCAACGATTGCCTCATGCGTACAACACTATACAGCAATGTTTGGCACCTACATCTACGCAGTTTTCAATATTGGGTCGCCGTCACTCCCACTGTCGACGTAATAGAGCGGGATCCGTTTTCTTTGCGGTTTGATTGGGATTCCCCCTACTTTATTCTTTCTGCCTGTCTGTGCCTTGCTACCTCCTCAACGGGGTGTCCGCTTTATGCGAAACTCCAGTTGATTTGGAAGTTGGGTAATAATTAACCATAAAATTGATTCATTTATTTTATGGTTCATTTATTTTCTCGTTCAGAATGCTGAAACTTTCAGAGACGTATACATTCGTAATCCCCATCAATTGTTGTTTGGCTTTGGCTCAGGCCTATTTCCATGTTTGTTGCCTGTTTGTTTTTGATAAACCTTATCCAGACACCCGTGCTACTACATGCAAAATATGGTTCGGATATCCTTGTGGTTTTCACGTGATGCGCAGTCTAAGTTTGCATTGGAGTGTGATCATAGGCGGAGCTACGCTGCAAGCTTCAGCATCCGCCCTAAAAATGGGAGCAAAAACTAAGCCGCTGCACCAGGAAAAAACCGTACTGGTGACAGTATTTCGGCAAACAACAAATATAACGAAGAAAACAGTTTGCCTTACAGACTGGCCTTGTGAGAAACTGAGTTCTTCGTTAACCCCTTACCTTGTGATTTATTCTTTAACAAATACAAAAAAAATATATAAAAAAAAATCAGTAAAACGAAGAAAGAACAATCAATGCCTTCACCTCACAAGCAAAGTTCTGTCTGTGATGTGAAAACGTTGTTCTTTATTCTTGTTACTGAATTTTTTTAATTTGATATTTTGTTGTGTAATTAAATATTGCCACCACATAGGATTTTGCCCGAGCTTTTGTTACCACCGTTTTTAAGAGGATGCTGTAGCTAATTATAATTGGCTTGAAAATGGCGCAGATATAAATAAATATAAATATAAACTTCGTTGCAGGAGCAACAGGAAAGGCAAGGGCCCTAGCAGGTCTCTGATAGCCAACCTAAAAGGGCTAACATTAGAAATGTGAACAAGACGACGTGATGGAGGGGTTAGAGTGCAGGATGAAAAGTAAAATTCTGTTTGTAAAATGTGAATAAATTTTAAGCATGGTCGTATAGGCCATTTGTCAAATATTAAAAATGTAGGAATAATGAAAAACTAATGAACAAGTTGGGACAACAAGACCCAGAATGAGAGTTCCTGTGGGTAACGCTGCAAGAATTTTTCCAGATTCACTTCGGTTAGAAGCCTGTGAAAGCCCTGGACAGTAGTTGAAGAAACAACCTACTCTGGAAGTGAGTTCCATACCTTAACCACTCGCACCGAGAAGAAACCACTTCTACAATTCAAGCGTGCCGGCGACGGTGTGAGTTTGAACGAGTGACCTCATGTGAAATTCACATGATTGAGCTCGAAGAACGGTAGTGCCAACGGCAGAAATCCACGCATTATTTTAAAGGTCAAGACAAGGTCGATCCGCAGTCGCCGCAGCTCGAGTAATTCAAGATTAGCAATTCCAAGACGCTCAATGTATGGGACATTTCTTAGGCATGGCAGGCACTTCGTGAACTTCCGTTGGACCGATTCTACGGTCGATGTCCCGTATAGTAGTGACGGAGACGGAGAGATCTGGCTGCTGAAACGTCGTGTCTAACGTGTATATGTTATACATGTTACACTCATCGGCTTTTTATATAGTGACCTGCTGAGTAAGAAATTTTGTACATTAAATTATGGTGGCGTACAGTAATCCATGGTATTGCATTTATTTAAGGCTAAACGCATTTATTTTCGTATAAAAAAATGCCATTCGCGGGGATTTGTGTCCACGAATGTGCTTCGCTCGTTTCCTATATTGCAGCCACCGTCTTGTAGTTTGGTGGAATTTCGTTTTAATTTTTGTTTGTCGTGGGATGCCGAAAAATAAATTAAAAATGCCGAGTGGTAGGCTTTCACAGCCTCGTGAGTGCGTTGCAGTGGAGCTCGTGTTTGTAAACCTTGAACAGGGAAGCCGACATTTGAAGCTCGACTAGCTACCAGTCTCGACGACACGATTGCTCCAGCCTAAAGTGGTTTTTGTCTTCTTGTCTGTGGAGTGAATGTGTTTGAAGTGGTTACCGTCAGGGTTTTGCCAGTGTTGCCGTCTTGGGGAGCTACGGACATCTGATATCTCGGTTTGCAGATCAGAGGTAAATCAACGTTGCTTCTTCTCGGCCTGTAATTCGGGTGACGAAATTGGAGCGGGAAAAATAATAGCCATTAAGTGCACGTGAAATTGACAGTACACAACGTTTCAACTATACCAAGATTGGAGTCTCGTGTTCAAGTGATTGCACAAACTAAACTTGACGCTGATAGAATGTGTTGAACGTCAGCAAACAACTCACCTGAAGATTGCTGATGGAATGAAAAGTTGGGGACTGGATTAGGCCTTAAATACTGAAATGCTATGGAATTTGTTATTTTTGAGGGAGGGGGTGGAAATGCGTTAAAATCTATATAACTAAGATCGTAGGTTTGTTTGTTTGTTTGTGTTTGTGTGTAGTGGGAATCTCGATAATCTTAACTCTTTTGTTTGTTTGTATGTCTTTCATTACAATTATCTGTATAAGTAATGATTCGAACTGTGTTTTCAACAAAGAGGCACAGTACTGATGACTTCATGTTTTTTTTTTTCCAGTCACAATACTTTCATGCAAACGGGACCTAGGTCTCTGTGTCTCTTAACCTTGGGTCTAACTAAATCTAATCAAAGCTTGGGGGACTGCTAACGGGAAATCGCAGTATTTTCATGCAAACGGGAAATCACAACAATGCTCGACAATTTTGAGCAAAGTTTGATTTCTTCGTTTAACCCTTTCATATTGGATTGGATGCACTTTTTCATTTGGATCAGTCGCAGGATTCGAACCGTCATTCACTTGGTTTGGAAACGAGGACGCTATCCACTGAGCTGTTGTGGCTCGCTTTGCTCGGGGTCCCTGGGACCCTAAAAAAACTCGCGTTGCGCGTTAGGGACTTAGTGTTTTGCCGTTCAGTAGCCGTCCAATATATTGGACGTTGTGCTGTAGAGGGTAAAAGCAGCACCAACTTCGAATTTAGGGAAGTCATACACCAAATGGTTAGATAACCTCTTGTTACCGTACAGTAGGCACAAGTCAAGTCTTAAAATGTAATTTAAAATAAGTAGTAATGGGCAATCGGGTTATTTATTGTTACTTTCATGGATTTGTGACTTCTCCTGGTTTTGTTTTGATTTTATTATATTTTCCCCGAGAGAAGGCGAAACTCATTCGTGACCAGATCGAGACATAACGACTCCAAGAAAAAATCATCTCCAGCCAAAAGACAACGAGGTGATCCGCCAGTAGTAACGGCTTCACTGCAGCACTCTCCTCCGGGCGTGGAAGCCAACTGTTCCAACAGCTAAAACAGCTTACCATCAACAATTCACAGTCCTCGCTCTGTCCATGGCCGGCCGTAGTGTAGTGATATGATTCTCGCCTGGGGTGCGAGAGGTCTTGAATTCAAATCCCTGACATGCTCCCTATCATAGATGTAACTCTGCTTTGTAAGGACAGAGTAACGACACTAAAACAAGCTTACCATCAACAATTCACAGTCCTCGCTTTGTCCTTGGCTGTAGTCTAGGGAGGGGGGGGGGGGGGGCTACGATGCGGCACTGTACGCGACTGTACTTCTACTGGCCGGCTTAGCCACGGCGGGCGGCCGGTGCTTCGTCAGTGTAGGGACTCGAATGTGGGAGGGCGTCCTCTCACTCCGAGCGCTGGAATCAAATCTGACCTTTTGGCGCCAAACCCAATCCGTATTTATACCCTCAGGTATTTACGGGTTGGGTGGTCGTATTCGGTGGGTCGTGAGTCCCTGTGTGCCACTGGATATCAGCCACTGGATATCAGCTCTGTGCCACTGGATATCAGCCAGGTGCACTGTGTGCATGCGTGGAATTACGCAGAAAGTGCAACATTATCAAACGTAACACGTTACAAAATAACAGGCCTAAAGTCACGCCCTGTCTCAAAGTTAGGCCTACTTTGAGTTCGAGGATAATTCCGTGAAGAAATAAATATAAGTTAGGAAATCATTGACGTACGTTTAATTTGAACTGTGGTTTATTCCCAAAGCACAATAAATCAGGTTGACGCCTGGTCTAGGAGGAATAGAAGGTATCGGCCAGTAAGAGAAGAGGTTTTTGAAGGCCCAAGCGCCAGATGTAATTAAGTGGTAGGAACCACCATTGTGCCAGTTGTTTTTGCCGCAAGAGAAAGGACCCCGGATTACCTGGAGGAAACTGGAGTACCCGTAGGAAACCCTCGTGCAACGGGCAGGCAGCAACCGGATAAAGACCCGTACATATACTTCCCTTCACCGGGATCGAACCCGTGTCTGTAGAAGTCAAATGTACAGCCAGGGCCATGACGCCAATCGAATCTGCCGAGCGTTTGCGACTGTACCCGTACACTCTACCACGCTCTTAGGAAGTGAGAATTCTAGATAAATCCTTTTCTTTTATTCCAAATGGTTGCTATCAGTTACCGCTTCAGGTGCTCTTCTTCTGGCTTCTGAAATCTACCGGGTCTTGCTGGAAATAGGAAATAGAAGTAGTCTTTTACTTCAGTCTTTTACTCATGTAAGGAAAATATTTACTTAGTCAAAGTATTGCTTTGTCACCACAGTACACACGTCATAAGTAGTCATAAGCATAAGGCTATGCGTCACTTGTACTGTACGTAACTGGAGTGGACCAACAATAAAAAAAAAAAATCCGAGTACACTTTCACACATAAGCAAACCTTAGAATTATTTTACTTGCTACTTTTTATCCTTGTTACGCGTCCTACCTATAAGAGCGTGGTAGAATCCGTATCAGATTGATAAACTGTGACACGGAATAGGTATTTTATGAAATTAAGGACATAGTTTCCAGGGTGTGATCACAACTTGGTGAGGTCGGCCAATCACCTTTCAATTACACACAGTCTCGTTATGTGGAAGATCAAAGGCTTGATCTTACTACTGTTAGATCAGTCACTTTATTCAGCTGTTTGTCATGTGATCATTAAGACACTCTCTATTCAAAATCATGATGTTGGATTGATGGCACATTAATTAATTTCATTACAGAAGAGTCGAGACATAACGGACGTTTTGCACTGCGTATTTTCTAGGTATAAACACGGTATCTCACTGCCCAGTTTATTCTTGAAAAGTAAAAATGAAAAAATAAAAACACTCCCAGAGTAAATAGGCGTGTGGAAAATCAAAAATACGTATATTTGAGATTTTTCTGTTGTGCCTCCAAAACAAAAATAATCGTTTGTTGTTTGTTTACTCGTGAGAGTCAAGGCCGTTTAAGACAGAAACGTTTATCAGCTAACCTCATCTGAAAGGGGGGACTGAAAATGGGGGTCACAATCGAAACCCTTTTTCCACCTCAAGAGATGTCTTGTGCGATAGACAGCGAAAGTGAACCAATTATCCAGTTCAGTGGGTGCAAGTAGGTAATTGATGGACAATTTGTTATTACTGAAAAAGCTTTGGGCTAAAAAGGACCACCTATGAAGACTTGTGGGAGAGACTTGTTTTGGGTGATAAAAATGAAAGTTTGTAAGTAAATTTTATCCATTCTGCGTTGATTTGTGAGATGTTTGGGTCGTTGCTGTAAATATGTAGCGTGTGAATAAATAGTGTTACACAAAATGTATGACTGCACTACATGGAAGATGTGAAGTAGCCGGATTGACACTGCAACTTGTAACGCTTAGTAGATGGTGGCAGCCAAAGCAGACCATCGCTCCTATCCTTCAACATACGACAGACAAATCAACCTGTAAACGGACGTAAGTGAGAAGTGAATCACAACACTATTAACTGAGCAAAAAACGGCTTCGCGTTTAGAAAAAAAACATTAGAGCTCGTATCCCCATACTCACAGCCCTGAAGGTACACGAATAAAAACGGATTAGAGTTCACTCGAACGCAACGAACTATAATTTGAACTATAATTTGTGTTCATTTTGTGTATCCATGTTTATCTTTCAATTTTGTAGCGTTTTGCTGTTTATGGCGTCTATTTTGTGTGTGTTTGTGGGTTTAAGTTTTGCGAATTGGAGTTCAAGTTATAGTTCGTTGCGTTCGAGTGAACTCTAATCCATTTTATTCGTGTACCTTCAGGGCTGTGAGTATGGGGATACGAGCTCTAATGTTTTTTTTTTCTAAACGGCGAAGCCGTTTTTTGCTCAGTTAATTTGTTGGCTTTTTTCGTTAAATGTATGACTGCACTACATGGAAGATGCGAAGCAGCTGGATTGAGAACGCAACTTGTAACGCTTAGTAGATGGTGGCAGCCAAAGCAGACCATCGCTCCTATCCTTCAACATACGACAGACAAATCAACCTGTAAACGGGCGTTAGTGAGAAGTGAATCACAACACTGTACTGATACGGCGTAACTTCGGGCGGTTAAAAACAAGTCGGACACACACACACACACGAGGCAATTAATATTTGCAAACTAATTAATATTTCGACTTCATGAAGCTGATTAAACCTTTCCTTCTTCAGAGTATAATGGTAAAACTGTAAAATTTATGAAATTTAAACCTAGTTTCCATCCATGCTTGAAAGTACTCAAGTTCTTGTATTCTCTCCAAAGGTGTCGTCAGTTTAATTATGCAATTAGTCATGTTGCATGTAAGCCACTGAACACACGGTGTGTTGAGGCTCGTGGGGTAAGAGACGTTGTGAGGTGAGCTTGCAAAGTAGTGCACTGCCCTCACTAACTCACCTCAGAACGTCACTTTCTTCTACGAACCTCAACACGCCTGAAAACGGCGTCCATGCAACATGTCTGTTTCCAAATTTAGATGACGACACAATTGGTAGAATGCTCAACCGTGCGAGCTTGCAAGCAGGGATGCAGGAACTCATAATTTTATTTTCATGATTTACGGAGCTTTATAGGATCCTATAATGAGCCCAGGACCAGGAGAGTTTACAGTATTCAGGCTATCTACATTATAATCCTGGAGGCCGGCTAAAAGGAAGGCAACAGGGAAAAGGGAAGGCTAAAAGGAAAACCACTTCTCCCCTCCTCGCTCCCGCATTGAAAATGCACTCTCCCACTCTAACCTGCATGGAAACAGAAGGCAGGCATGAGTGGTCGATCAACTCAATAAAGGTTCAATCTGACAAGTCGTCGGGAAGAGTGCCGGAAAAATGTCCCGGGAAATGTGTTCGTAAACTGAATTCATTACCTGCCCCGTGCATAGCACGGGCTTCCTCTAGTGTCCTATAACGCACGATGTGAACAGCGTCCAATTCGACAACCCCATAGGAATTTTAAAACGTCCGAAAAAGCTCCGATAGTAAACCCGCTGGTTTATAGATATAAAACAGTTATATAACTACAGGGCTCCCACAGTGAAATCTTAAATTTGATTTCAAATTTTGTGACAAAACTGACCCACATTTTATGACAATTTTATGACAAATCGACATTTTACTTTTATTTTCAGCTCCCATACTTGACAGAGTTGTCAGGTAGGTACATGCAAAATAGAAGTCATCCAACACATTACTTTCTTGAGATGGGCCCAAAAGGCCGGTTTTACCACAGCCCGTCTCTTTAACCCAGTTCGTATCTACGACTGTCGCTGCTAGCAAAACCCTCCTGACGACATTCTTTTTCGTCGTTACGACCAGCAGTTTTACAAATTCCTGATCTGCTATAGTTCTTCAGAAACCATTAGCATATAGGTGTGAAAGCTTCAATGTAAGCATTAATGGTTTAATATTACTTGGAAAGTTTGGTATTGCATAACGTAGCACATTAATGGTTTCTAAAGTCTTCGCCAACATTGGCTTCTCCTTTCTGCAATTTTCTGATTTTCCTACCATATTTTGCTGCTAATTTAAGCATACTAACCTAAATTACGCGTTATTTTATATTATTTTATTACATGAAGGAAAAATTTATGACAATTTTATGACATTCTGCGAAAATCGGAAAATTCTATGAATTTTATGACAAGTGGGAGCCCTCCATATATACATAAGTCATAAATCGCTATCACAAGCCAGACCGCGAAAATTATGCATTACGAATAAGGCATTATTTATTTGTATTCTTAATGGAGCTCTATAGTTACAGATGTTACCTTAAGAAAGGGCTCAGTGAGCCTTCTTTATGCAACAGTGTGGGCATATCGGGCGTTATATCAGTGGTGTGCGGACGGATTGGGTTGCCAGGTTCGAATCTGGGTCATGCTACTCCGACGAAACGAAGCATAAGGGTGGCTTGCTGTACTACGTTGTTTCTAGTGTATAATTTTTCACTTTTTAGCTTGTTTTCTTCTTTTATTTAAGAAGGTTGTGATGTTGGTTGGATTCCAGGCACCAGTCGAATTTTTATTATCAATTTACTGGATACGATTTAAAAGTTTCAGAATAACACGTGTTACGGTCAAACGCAAGAACACATTGAACCCGGCTTCTTCACGCCTTGTCAGCACATAAAGGTGTCTACATTTACGCCATTCGTGTGCGTCTGGTCTGTTTTCCAACCGCATCGACCACCGCACTGCGAAGTAAACTGAATTTAAACCAAAAATATCGGAAATATTTTTCCCGAGTATTAGGTGCTCGGAAAGAACCGTAATCGTACGTTGTTTCGACGATCACTGACGTTGCTGTTCGCTCTTTCTCAGGCATTGTCTCGGAATTCGATTTCCGCGTTATGAAATTTTTACGAAAACTCTATCCACACACACGAACACCGGATAAAATGATTAATTAAGGTAATCATGTTACTTGTAACATTTTATTTTAAGTTTTTCTATCCATTCTTTGTAGGGTATATCAAGCGTTGAAGCATGGAAGACTACTTTGGTATTGTAGACCAAAGTATAGTAGACTCACTTGGTCTAGTAAAGAAGATCAGTGTAAGAAGAAGGGAACCTCATGAAAAATCAATACCTACAAGTACAAGTCAAAACACAATTAAATTTTCTTAGTCACACAAAAAAACCGCTTACAAGATTTAAAAAAAAAACACATTAAAAACGGGATCGGCATATAGTGCTCTTGGTATTACCAGACACGGCATCTTGGCTGCATAATTGCTACATTGTTGCATCCAGGGAAAAATAAAAGTTAACAACATTTTTGTAGATTTCGTATTTCCATGTTTTTCCCTGCCGTTTCTGGACTTAGTTCTCCTTCAACAATCTTTAATTAGGCCTATACTAGCATTGGTTAGTTTCTGATGATTTAAGGCTGCACTAATTTAATAAAAAAAAAACCCGTGTCTCACACGAAAGACAAAACGGGGAAGCAAACATCTTAACAGCTGATGTCAGCTACTAAACCTGAAACATGCCATCTTTTCACGTGACCCTAACCCAGCAAAACAAAGCAATAAAAAGCACTTCCACCAACAAGTCGATGCATGACTCTTTTGTCCAAAGGTACACGTTGAGACTCTGGTCATAAAAACGTAATGGATTTCTGTCCTAAAGTTTTTCTTATTTTATGCTTTTGTATTACAGTTTTCCCTAAGTAATTCGCTAACCTGTAGTAAGGCGGAAATCGGCTCACCATATCACCAGACAAAAAAATTCAGATCATCTAAAGAGAGACTACAATATAGTAAAAGAACTTTCCACTAGAAGGAAATTCCTGGTAGCACGAACTGGGAACTTGTAAAAGCAACATCGCCGATAGTTACTCCAATCCACTCAAAACCAAAACAAAGCCGCCGAGTTTCCAAAAAGGGTCGGCCTTTGAAGGTAGTGATCTCACTCAATCAGAGAAAGTCCGCCAAGGTTAATCCTATTAGCCAAATTAATCGCAACGACTAATACTACGAAAGTTATATGAAAATAAAGAGCAGCGCTACTCGTGGCCATTGATTGCTAAGAGTGGGCAAGCATAGTGAAATAACGAAGTCTAAAAAAAGGGAAACGGAAAGGCAATTCGCCAAGTTTTGTTCGGCTGAAGCATTCAATAACTTGTCGGGAACTTGTGTTTTGCTTGTTTAATTAAATTTTTGGAGCCTTAAGTTCGTTGTAACAGGAGCGTCATAAAGGAAAACAAGTAGGGCTCGACGGAGTTTATCTCTCGTCCTGGTCAATGTGGCCAATTGTGCAACGACGTTGTAACTATTTCTCAAGTAACCATACGTTGAAATTACGTGTTGCCTTTTTGTTTCTGCACTTAGTCCGTTCATTTTGCAATAATAAACTAGCATTTATTTGCATCAAGGGTTCCCCAATATTTTAATTTAATATTACTCCTTTGGGAGGCCGAACTATTCGTAACTGGCAGCCTCTTTACCAGTTTTTGGCTTTATTTTGACGTCTTGTTCACTTTCGTGAATTGGATGTGTACACAATTTCTTTGGCAACGTCATTTAGATTTGTCACGACACATTGGCGTGATGTCTACATACGCACGTCAGTATACACTTTGTCATTGTAAGATCTTTGGCGGTCTAATGAGAGACGATGCTGACGACATTAACAATGGTTATAAAAATACTTTCGTACTTGCGCGCCCTCCCACGCCATTTCCGTTACAACCCTCAGGCTGAAAACCAGCAAAAGGGGCTGTATCAGGCCTCGCTGCAGTTGTAGTTTTAGTTTCGTGTAGTAACTTGTTTCCGTTTGACCTGCAGACTTGGGCAATCGTCCTACTGAAATTAACATGCAGTAACAGAATCTCACGAAATCAACGGCTATGAGAAACAATTATCTCAAGTTTAGACCATTTCCAACTCTGCAAACAAGCGTTTATTTTCACCATAGTACACTCAGGACACCACCTGCCTCTTTTTGTAAGTTTTCATCGCATTATTATTTACGTCCAGATGTCTGAAAAAAAACCAGTTGCGTCTCTCAGCTAAAAAGACACGCTGGTAGTGGTCGCCACTCTTGGCCTATAGCAAGGGTAACACCACAATGGTGTGCAATATCGTGCGAACTTGGAAGTAACACACTAGCGTGTGTCTACACATCACAAGCAGCGATACCCGCGTATCTATACGATTGAAGTCACCACTTCAGCAAAACTAAAACAATTAATATCTACCTTCCTATACGATATTTTTCGACCAAACTTGACCAGATAGTAGCTAGGTATGGAAAGTGTATTTAAACAAAAAAGTATGCAATTCTGTGCAAGAGTAAAAGTAGGTAGCCACACATCAATATGACAAATGTTCACTTGTTGTTGTGCTAGATCTTGTTCTTGTCATTCTGCCACCGTTTCAGAAAAAACTACTGCACTTACCTAAATCTGAAACATGATCTAAGCCAGAAACTTCCTTCTCCTTCATCCTCAAAGAGACCACTTCTATAATTCATTGAGCCATTCCGGTGTTACTGTACCCCGAATAAAATTAAAGGATCAGCGAAACTCGGTTAAATATTGAACAAAATTGACAAAGCCGGCGGGCTAACGATTTATACTTTGCTGTACAAAGACGTATTTATTTATTTCCGGTGTACAAAGGCGTATTCCTTTTATTTCCGGTGGAAAGATTCGCATGTTATGTAAGTGCATGGGGCCCGGGTCAAGGGAGGCACTGATTGAGTGAGTGAAGCAAACGAAAATCAGCGTTTCCTGTGGCTGCAAAAAGACAGACGGCATACACTCCTTTCGCATCAAACACATGAGAAAGCAAATTGTCCCAATGTTTTAAACGGCGCATCAAACACCACCCATGCATAGCACGGGCTTCAACTAGTATAACATGTTTTTCACATATCGTCAAGTTTCCGCAAGGTTCGATATTTCCCTATCTACTCTCCTATCGTCCAACTGCTTCCATTTCACGTCTCATTCACAATTTCGAAACACACTTTCCTGAATTTAATTGGCACCGTGTTTAGTCTCCCGAAGTAATAATAGTGATAAGGCTACGATGGCCTAAGGTTAGCATTAATTGTGGTATCTATTAGCACAGGTGATAGCAGCAATAACAATATTGGCGGATGTAAATTTATGGCACTCCTATTGCGTTGATAGCGTTTATCTGATTCAATTTATGGAGTGTATCTCACTCGATTCAAGCGATGAACCGTATAACTTACGTCACTAATTCAGTGGCAAATTCTTATGATCACGCAGCGAAATTAGGTTGAAAGTCAATTTCTACGAATTACTAATGCAAAATGGAATTTTGTGCTGCGAAATATTTAGGGACGCTATTTCCTTTGACTTTGGTTGGCAATGTACCTATTTAACTTTATTCGATTCCGTGTGACTTTCCGTCCTGCAATAATTTGTGAATAATTAGAGTAACGAACACCAACATATGGTTGTTAAAACAACTTTAACACAAATCAGATTATTTTGTTTATCAATTTGTCTTTTGAAAGGGCCGTAAAAGAAAAGTTATCCCTTCACTTGAATCTCAGACGCTATTTTTTATAATATAATGTAATATCATTTTTTAAATTAATTTCTTTGAGCTTTAAGTCAGCCGAAGCAACTTAACGCTCGTGTGGCTGAACCGGCTCAGTTCTGAACATTTCCAGACGTTTGGGGAGAATAAGAAACATCCGGTAAAGGAAGATGCCAACCCGGGGATTTGAACCGAGAAACCTCCGATTCGCGTGTGGGGCCGAAAGATTGTTCAGAATTGGCTAGAATAGTTCCCATAGCCGCTGAAGGAGCATGGTAGCCTCTCACTGTACCCTGGCCGGCAGTCCTAGCGGGGACTTTGCCAAGGCCTTCTTACCAGGGGTTCGACCAGATCCACAACCTCCACCAACAAGGCTGAGCTCTCTCACCGCTCAGCCACGATATAATATAATATAACTGCAGTGAAATAAAAATAAATTACAAAATCATTTTGAAGATAACCAAAGATGTTTTGCAAGTCACTCAATAGTGACCTCTGACGATTATCTGACTTACGTTCGAGATTCTATTGTCCTCCGATTTTGGATTATTGCTTTGCAGAGAAGATCTTTAAGGGTCACCACTGCGGTTTCCTAAATTTTCTGTGGATATTATGAGTGGGTTCAAATTTAAAGGAAAATTATAAATTATAAATGGTAATAATTCATCAACGAAACTAACAGTCTGCATTAAAGACTGGCCTTGTGAGGATACAAGATACACTAATCTGAGAAAGAAGGAAAAGACAACTGCCCCGACTGGGACTCGAACCCAGGAACTCCCGCGTAGGGTGGATGCTTTAACCACTACAGTACCGGGGCGGACTGTGGCCGCAGGTTCCAGCCGAGCATAGTAGCTCTTCTACCTAGGGCTTCGTAGTAATTCTGTAAAAGAGGTAGAGATTTGCAACAAGAAGATAACGAAAACAAGCAATTTGTTCGAAACTCATGACCGAATCTCTGTCTGCTTCTATAGTCAGCACTTCATTAAAAGCAAAGGAACTAAATCCGCTTTAAGAATCGTTAACTTAATTTCGATTTTCGGTGGCAAGGTGCAATCGAAGTAGTTTTTTTTTAATGTAGTTTTAGTTTATTTTTAAGCTAACATCCTTTTCCAAGCGAATTTGCTTAATTACATCAAAAACCCACACTGCAAAAACGGCCGATAAGATGAGCCTTTGGCCTTTCAAAGGAGTGACAAAAACAGCTCAAAACATTCGCCAAGTTAATCACGCCGACTAAGTACTTCAAAGGTTGGTGGAAAACTTAAATATTGCTCACGAAAGAAACAATGGTCAGGGTTGCATTTAACCTTTGAATTAACACCTTGTGGGATTAACTTGGCGAATATTTTCAGTGGACTTTTGATGTCACTCCTTTGAAGTAACTAAATCAGGTGCAAACCTATTTACATTGCCTTTTGGACTTATATGTCAGACTGCCTGAGGCCGTGTCAGTCTGGCTCAGCGGTATAACCTCGGCCTTTGATTTCAAAGGTCCTGGGTTCGATTCCCCGCTCAGGCAGTCTGACATATAAGTCCAAAAGGCAACGTAAATAGGTTTGCACCTGTATTTAGTTACTCCTTTGAAGAGCCGAAGTTTCTGATTCACAGTGTGAATCGGAACAAAGGAACTACATATCTGTCTGCCTGTTTTTACAGTGTATCTGAGGTAGAACAGCACTATAAGTACATATGATAAACAAAAAGCCAGAAAGTGCACAAACATAAATAAATATATCCTCGATTTATCCTCGTTTGAATATATCCTCGAAACGTATCACTTTTATTCATGTTCGTGTACTTAAAAGATTGTTGCAAATTTGCAACAGGCCTGGAATGGACCATAAAATCCACTGACTTCCAGCCTAAGCTAAAAAGAAAAGCATTACACTAATAGTTAAAAGCTTCTGTGTGCTCCACATATCCAATGGAGGGAAGGGGGGAAAGGGCAAGGGAGCAAGGATTGGGTACGACTGCCTTGCCACCAACGTTAGACCTGCCTGGGGTGATTAAGTCCCCTATGGCATCGCCAGTCGCTTAGAAAGGTAAGCATGGAAAAAGGAAGGTACATGCAATAAAATAAAAATGATAAACTTGAAGTAAAAATTAAGTACAATGATAAAATACAAACATAGATCTAAAATAACCGATAGACGCACACAAAAAAGTTAAAACAATGATAGCAATTTTTTTAGTAAAAAATGCGTCATTATTAAGATTAAAGTATAAAAAATAAAACATAAGCATTGTGGCAAAATTAAACACCATCTGAAGCCACATCAAGTCCCCTAAACAGAACACAAGCCAGAAATGCAGGACCAATTTTCAATGCCCCAAATTAAAAATCTAAGCAAAAATTTAGACATATCACATTTCCGCAAGTAGCGTTTAAAAGTTAACTTGGAGAACATGCCCCCTTGTCGATAGACTGTTCACATGGTTTTACTACACGACTTGCGAAAACATATTTGCGAATATCGCTATTAGTCCTATTTACAATCAGTTTAAATGAGTGGCCACGTGTTCTGTCGTCATGGCGTAATTGAAGGGACATCCGGCCTGCCTTATAACATTCCGCGTGCTTAATTACAGCGCCAAGGTCGGCTGGGGTGGTAGCTGCGTTCCTCGCAGAGCTGCTGTCTCGGTTGGCTTTGGGAATAGTACACGAGACAGAATCAAGTCAACGATTGTGTCGTCACAAACCGGAGTGATTCTTGTATTTTATAATCACAATTTATAATATTCTAGGCTGGTGTCTTATAATTTTGCTTCGGCGATCTATTGGAATAATTAATTTTAAATATTATCGCATTAGTCTTTTAGATTTTAGATCTCATGGTAATTATTAGAAAATTAGTACATGTAAAATCATGATTATTGTAAGCACGCAATGCATCATATACGTTCTTCCAGAACGTAAATAAAGTTCCCCAATATTCAACAGAAAATCTCATAGACGCCTCATTTTAAAACGGTTTTTTAGCAAGAGAAAGACTAACGGAATAAGTAAATAGACCTTTGGGGCCGTACTTGATGTGGTGGATCGAGAAAAATGGCGCTGGGAGGTATATCCCTTTTAAAAAAAAAAGAACACAGAAAAATCATAGTGCACGAGGCCGTGCAGGAAAAAAAAGTGAGATGGAGATCAGTTGCGAATCAGCGTAGTTCAAGTAACTCCAGATTTAGAATACGAAGCCATAAGATTATCTCTGTAATGTGTGGTGCAGTGGCAACCCGGACCACTGCACTGTGACTGAGGTTGGCGCTAATGACCAAGCTGTCGACGCGCCATTAAGCCTCAATCCCCCCCCCCATAAGATTGGTTTTAGAAACCTGGAAGATGCTCTGAGTCAGTGGCGTAACTAGTGGGGGGGGGGGGCAAAGGGGCGATTCGCCCCCACTGTGAGATTTTGAAAGCTTTTTCGGCAAATTGGCCAAGTCACTTTTTCCATAGCTAAAAAATTATTTACCGTCAGATGGCTGCATTTTGAGGCCAAAGACGCAACTTTCATCTTAGCTAATTTATACTTCTACTGTTTCTCCTTTAAATCACTAAAGTAACCAAGTAACAAATGGAGAAATACGAAAATCAGTAAAGATAAACAGTAAGAATTAGTAACTCCATATTTTGCTTAAAATTCCCAACAAAGTATCAGTGTTTAAAAAATCAGTATCTAGTGTGAAAAACTGAAAGATTTACATTTTAAAATTTTTTATGCGTGTAATGTAGTCAGCAAAGCTGGTTTCATAAAAATGTTTCCAACGGCACTTTACAATGCCAGAAAATGCCGGAAAATAGCAAAAACTCATCAGCTTCCGGGGCTCTTATTCGGTTCTCACTCCACACCATTCGGCTAAATGTCTAGTGTTGCCCCCTCACTACAAAACCCTAGTTACGCCACTGCTCTGAGTCACCTACGAGGAAACGATATTGACTTAATTCTGCACTTAGGGTATTCTTAACTGAGATTACAGAGAAATGTGACATAGAAATTAAAACTGACCACGATCATCATGGTGGCAATTTCGCTTCTAAAACAATCCCTATAAAACAAGCTCCATTTCGAAGACAAGTCCTCGAATACTGGCATTCTGAAATCCTCCGCCATTTTATACTGCGGTGAGAATAGTTTTTTTGTCATAAATCGACGCTGTCATGCCGCGTGCATCACACTTCATGCACGAGCCACGAGGAGAGGATCTCCGTCCACATCGTTACAAGACACAGACGAATCGAAAGACACAACTCTGTTAACGGCAAGAAGAAACCAGTGAATTTTGTTTTAACTAAGTTTTTTTTTCTTAATTAATTTCTTTGAGCCATAAGTCAACCGAAGCAATCTAATGCTCGTGTGGCTGAACCGGCTCAATTTTGAACATTACCAAACTTTTTGTAGAAGAAGAAATATCTGGTAAAGGGAGCAGCCAACCCCGGGGGTTTGAACCGGGAAACCTCCGATCATCGTAGGAGCCTAAAGATTGGGTAGAATAGTTTGCATAGCCGCTGAAGGAGCATGGTAGCCTCCCACGCTCCCCTTTCCGGCAGTCCTGGCGGGGACTTTACCAAGATCCCCGTTCCAGAAGTTCGACCAAATACCGCAAACACACCAACCAGGCTGAGCTCTCTCACCGCTTACCACGACGACCACTAGGTAATGAGCGAGAATCCACAATTCCTCCTAACTTTGCTTGACGTCACCGCTTTTTCGAGAATGGATTTAACAAAAATCCAGTTATGCTTGGAAATCCAACTTTCACAAGTAATTATTTTGGTCATCGTGAGTTACGAGCATGAAACTAATTGGTTTCTTGCTTGGTTCGTGTTCCGTTATCGTTCAAACGCTCCAGTACGTCACTGGGTCAAGGACGAGCAATCATATCAACATTATCATTGTATCAATATATCATTTATGGCACGCACGTCCTTGGGGACATCGCGGCGATTGCGTGGGAGGTGGCTAATTTGAAGGGGGTGGGAGGTGTGTGTGGGGGGGGGGGGGGGGCGGGTTAGCGCGATGGATGGTGATGATACGAGACAAACTTGCCTTCAGCGCGTTCGCATTCTGTAGCCTCTTGCGCATGGGCGGAACTGAGTCCGAAAGGATATCCATTGACACAGTGACGTTGTATGTGTGGCTATAACAACACCCGCTGGGCAACTTGAAAATCAACTTGCGGGTTTTGGCCACCTTTAATGTCATCGTTAATTTTTCAGTCCCATTTAATTTATTTATAAGTTGTGAATATTTTTTAAATACACTCGAAAGTTGGAGCAAGGGAGGGATAGGTTCACGCGAGTTTGACTGGAGGAACCAAAGCACTAATCAACACGTTAGGGAGGCTATTGTTAGTCTTATGTAGAGGGCGCCATGGGTTCGACTTGTGAATTTCTGATCACTTTATGCCGTAGGGAAAAATTTATTCGCGTATTCTTCCTAGTCTGGTATTCTACTTATATACATCCAAAGTAAATAACCACTAAAGTGTGCGCGGCCTATCTTGAGTTCGCCGCAGAACGAACACAGATAATCGATTGTACGTTTTTGGCAGCAGAGTGCCTTGTTGATATCCAAGATGGTTACAAAAACAATGGCGGCCGTCGATTAATGCCGTTCCCTCCAGGAAGACCTAGTCGCTCGTAAAATACTTCCAGGACTCAAGATACGCGGCGAGCACAATAAATATGAAACAGAAGATAAAAATCTCAGTGTTATTCAGAGTATTGTTCTCTTACAGACAAATCATGAGAACTCTGACCCGCATTTTAACATCGTCACTGTTGATGAATCTTAGCAATCGTGATGAATGAAATCAACAGACAGAAATGAAAGAGTATAGGTGCGTGTTACCGTTTGTTTATGAACTGAAACCTTATGAAAGTGCGTACTACACTGATCATTGCTCGATAATTTGACTAATCGTTTTTAGTGTGGAATTGTCTGTCAGCGGCATAATACCCCATTCACACCGCAACGATATGTACGACCGCTAAGTTACAACCGACCATCGCTATGACAACTACCCCTCAGGCAGTCGTTCTCAGTCTTTCGTTGTCGATCGTAGCAAACGCAACATTTCATTTTTGGCGTAAGCTAATTGACGTCACCTATAATACCGACAGACCAATGGCTGACAAGCCGCTGCGAACACGATCGGCGAAATGCAAGATGGTGGCCGAGAACACTTCGAAGATTCAATTAATGTTCTTTGCTTTGTCAAACATCTCTGCAACGAGATAATTGTAGAGAACAGTTAAAACATTGTGATATACTCAATGGTGGTTTGTTAAATAAAATATAGAAGTACTGTATACTGTACGCTTCAGTTTTGAAACGTAAGCGTGCTAGCTCTACTTATTCTGCAGCGTTGATTGGTCCATTGTTGGTTGTTCGTTGGCCAGTCGTGCTGGTGTGACAGAGGTTTGTTTTTAGTGCTGTTGGTCATTGTTTGGTCTTTGTCTTTGCTGTTGGTGTTTGTTTTTAGTGCTGTTGGCCGTTCTTTGCTCTTGTCGTTCGTTTGTCGTGACGGTCTGAACCACCTACTAGAGTTGCAACAATTTCAAACGTCCTCGAGCTACTCGTCCATTATAAAGTAAATATCCACGAATGCTAGGGGTAGTCTAATTACTCAAATATAGGCTTGCCACCAACTACATCTGAAAGGATCCCGGTCAAAAGGCCGACAGCCATAATGCCGACACCCGAAAGACCGACAGATGAAAGGCATACAGCCAAAACGCCGACACACCAGAAGGACGACAGGTCCAAAACGCCGATAGGTCTAAAAGGCCGACGCCCGACATGTACAAAAGGCCGACACTTCAAAAGTCCGACTAGTACTAAAGGCAGACCCACTAAAACCTTAGAAAACTTCGTGAAACTAGCCTGGTATTTAAGAAAACGGGTTTATTAAATCTCCCCTTAAACTAGCCGAAAATATTTTTTAAAAATAAAAAAATAAAAAAATAAAACTATAGTTTCCCGCTAGTGGAAGCCAAATTGTCAGACTGAAGCGTTTGTTATAGCATTTGCTTTCTTTCTGTTAGAACACAAGAGTTTGATCGGCCAGAGTTTTCCGTCATAATGACGAACACCTGCACGTTTTCATTGCGACCAAGCAAGAATGAACAGACTCGCCATTTTCATTGCTATCGTGCAAATAATGAACATGCTCCCCTGTTTCATTGCTTCCATAAAAAGAGTGAACATGCTCGCCCTATCACATTAATTTGCTTAGTTTTTATTGACTGTCACAATGCCTGTTTTCCCCGTCTGCCGATTCTCGCCTATGGTTCAAACGAAAGATATAATGTATAAACTATGAACATCCCAAAAGGCCGAATGGTACATTAGCCAGACAAAAAGAAATCGGTATCACTTACAACAAAATTAGGAAAATTGTAAATTTCGTCTTAAATCTTAAACCCCGAATACGTAATAACTTAAAAAATCTAAATACGGCCTAAATGCAAGGCAGTGTGCGGTGGCTCGTAAGAAATTCTCAGTTGAGCCGTTTAGTTTGTCATGTACTACGTTTCCATGTACTTTCTAAGATCAACGTCCCTTCTTTTCACAGGTGGCGGGGTTCTCTTCTTACGATACCTCAGCCAACACCTAGTTTCGTTCCCTTCCTATTCCCCCTCACCTATTAGGTTTCCAGAATTTGTAACGAGTGTGGTTCCAAGTTCGAGATTTAAAAAAAAAATACTTTAGGCTAGTTTAACGAAGGTTTGTAAGGTATTACGGTGTCTGTTTTCTGTACATGTCGGCCTTTTTGACCTGTCGGCCATCTGGTGGGTCGACCTTTTGGACCTGTCGGCCTTCCGGTGTGTCGGCCTTTTGGCTGTATGCCCTTCATCTGTCGTCCTTTTGGGTGTAGGCCATTTGACCCAGACCCGAAGTTAGTACCCTTTATAATTAATAGAATTAGGTCAAAAAATTATCTGTCATCCACCTTCCCCGAAAAAAGTGTGCTGTGAAGACGACTTCCTGTAGTAAAATTAAAAAAAGTAGCATTCTGCGTCGAGAAGTTCCCAGTTGTATGGCACACGTGCCTTTTTTTTACTAAGAAATCAAGGTTGGTTTATATTCTGGAAAATCAAAGACGTGTTCTTACACCTTTGGATGGAAATGCTTGATTAATGGCAGAATTTATTTTTTACATTTGTTTGATGAACACTTGTTTGACTTGTTGGATGCTTACTTATTTGTTAGATGCATATTGGTGAGACATCTCATGTTGACATATCACACATCAACGACAGTCAACACTTGCAAACTGAATCCGAAGTTCCCCATGGAACCAAAGCGTTTGTAGAATATTATGTTTTGTAAAAAGTGACATTGAAATCGATATCTTTAAAACTTGCAAACACTTATACGATGGGGCAGATTACGGGCAGTTTTTAGTTGCTGCTGAAAGTGCCGTTTTTGAATCAAGAATATTATAATTTTCTTCTAGTTTGGTCAGTTTTTTTCCTGTCTCCACCACCACCTTGGATATAAAACTAAAAAATTCACAACTCACCTCCCATCAAGAGTGCGTGAAAAACTCTTTATCCTCTCCCTTCTTCAGTGATGCAAAGTGACCGGCCCCTGCTTCCGATCTGAGAGTAAAGTTTACGCCATAGTATATAGTGACTGCAAAAACAATGCATTTACTTCGTTATATATCTAGACGCACGCCCATCAAGCTCAAGTTATTGGCTTTCAGTGGTGTTCTGTTGCTGGCGTCAATATGGAAATCAAGTCATTATGTACATACATCAGTGTTTGAGCAAATGTTCTGTTCTAGAAGCAGAACCTTTGCCAAAACACTGATGTGTGTACATAATGACTTGATTCTAGCTTCTGTTTCTTTAATGCCAAAGAATAAACTAGCTAACGAAAAGAAATTATCATTAAACTGGTGCTTTTTCGTGTTGAATACTGAATACTGATGCGACAGAAAGCTTGTGCAGATCGCTGGAGGTTTATTGAGTGGACAGCAGATAGTCTCGTTTTAGTGTTGTGGGAAAAGGGCTTTAATGCGAATAACACGCCTCAACTTGATTGATTTCAGACTAATTACTTACTACAGATTATATAAACTGCCACTCGTCGTAGCATCCTGGGGCCTCCTGGTACATCAGAATGCTACGACGGATGTTTGTTGGTATCTTGTCACTGCTGGTTAGTTTCTCTTCATTTCGGTAGGCTACTACTGACTACCGAGTATCTAATTCCACTGAGATAAACTAGTCTATGCGACCGATTTAGTTGAAACATAGCATTCAGTTTTCATTTGACTCCAACAGGCGTTTTAGCCGAATGCCCCAGCCGTTTGCAATTATTCATAATGCAATTTGTTATAAGCCTTGGGAACACGTTATCTGTGGTTAAAATAATTGTATTCTCCTTATTCGAAGGGTTCAAAGGGTATTGTAGCGAGCGTTACCTGCTTCCGGTCATATGCCCGACGAATCCCTAACGCCCAGCGAGTAACATCGGAGCCCATTTTTGCACAAAATTACTAGGAACGTTTTGAAGCCAAAACAATACGAATATTGGCAAAAAATAAATAAAATAAACAATAAGCATGTTAAGGGCAAACTTTTACATTTTTAGGATTGGATTGGATTTATTGAAAGAGCCTTAATCCGATGCTCTCAAGAATATTATTTTTAACAAACCAAAACTTTACTTTACTTTACTGAGCCTATGCTAGTCTTTACATCCATGCGCTCATATCTACTACTATACTTATCCTAACCTAACCTAACTTATACCTGACCACCAGATGCAACGGCCCAAGGCAACAATGTACATAGTTGAAATATTGAACTACCCACAGGGAGGTGAGAACCAGAGAGCGAAAGAGGCACCTAATAACAGCGCTGAGTAGCCTTACAGAAACCCACAGTCTTGCGTAGAGGGCCCATGCCGTGAGCCGCATGTGGTGGGATACCAAAAGCCAAAACCAACGGGTCAACCCCGTCACCCGCCGGGAAACGTCGCTGTGTTGCCCAAAGTGGACGGTCAAAGAGAAAAGCCAAAACTTTAAAACCACCAAAACAGGTGTTATACCAAAACCCAACAAAGATATTAGCATACTTTTCGCTTGCTTTGTTATCACCTTTCTACCTTGTCGTTAAATATTAGGTATTTGTCATCTTTTTCCTTGAAGCACAGATAAATTTTCCGAGCGTGAAGTGTATCAAAAGTACAGTAACCCATTGACTGGGCTTGAAAAAACACTCGGGGTATGAACAGCAACAACAATTTTTAAATTTTCAGCACTTACACACGTTTGTGGCTTGGTCACCTAACAAACGGAACAATAACAATGTGAGAAAAAACACTGTGTTATTGTTCTGTTTGTCAGGTGACCAAGACACAAACGTGTGTAAGTGCTGAAAATTTAAAAATTGTCGTTGCTGTTCATACCCCGAGTGTTTTTTCAAGCCCAGTCAATGGGTTACTGTACTTTTGATACATCTTTTTTCTCTCATTGTTACATATCAGGCAAATTTGTCGTTTCTACACTAATCTTTAAGAGTGAGATAGCTTTTCCTTCTTTCTCCCCGTTCTTATTCCTTCGATAAGATGGGGAGTTTGGAATTGGCCAACGTCACTGATTTTCATCTTTGACGTTAGCTTCTACATCTTTAAATATTTGCACTGGGCTTACCTACTTAAGCATAAACAAACACTTTGGAATCTAGAGTTAGCACTGGCCATGACACCTATGCGACTATAGAAACCCTAGAAAACGACGGCGTGCAGTGCGGTGCGCAGGAGCAAATTGGGAAAACGAATTAAATATAGACATCTTGTAAAGTTGATGCTCTGTTTACGGTTCCATGTCTCGAGAGGCCGACATTAACCTTTGACTTTTCCCGCGAGCAGACAGATTGGGACTCTCGTCTTTTCTTCTCTTCTTTTTGCGCAAAGACAAAGCGGGACGACGATACGTTTAGCGGGATCATCAGACATCTGACTCTTGCTTGGACATTATTGGTTTTTGCGCGAGTCTTCCTGCCTCTCGACCCGCACTAAATCCTTGGACGTTTGTCCGCCGGTGTCAACACCCAGAAGCTCCAATGGCTATTAGCCTTCCATTCCTCTCCTTTGATCGCCCCCTCCTAAAAGATTAAAGAGACTTAACCATTCCCTTTTGGTTCAAACCATAAGATTGCAAAAGGGGCGGAGAGTCGGAAAACAAAAAGAAAAAAGCTTAACGCTGATCCCGTGGTCATTTAGTATTAAATATGTTTAGTCTGGAAGCCCTAAGGGTTAGTTTTGATATTTAGCTTTAGTTGATTTGTCCTAGTAAATTAAAGAGGGGCTAACGTCGGAGATTGGGTCCTTTTATTTCATTTGTGGCTCAAATAACAAATAAACTGAAAAAGGGACGTCAGTACCCAATGGTTGAAGCAAAATAAAGTTGAATAAAGTTAGGTAATATAATAAAAAAGCAATAACGTCAGTCTTCTAATAAAGAAGCCCATTTAATTTGTGACGTTTCGGGCTAAGGGTTTGTTCCGTTACCAAGAAGAGTCAATCAAAAAGCTAAAATCGACGTCACTTATATAAAAACAAAGATAAATAAAGAAGAATTGGCAATTGTAGAAGTTTGACAAAGCCTATTGCACATACAGGGTCTGAAATTGTGTGTTTGCATAAGGGAAAGCAGCAATGAGCCTTGCTTCAAATTAAAAAAAAAAA
>JAHWFP010270658.1:25091-36632 GCA_023313725.1 Lithobius niger | reverse complement strand
AAAAAAAAAAAGAAGAAATTGAAGAAAGTTGCAAAATTTTGAAAGGCCCATTGCTGTCATCCTGTACTGGATGGCTATGACAATACACCTGCCCCTTTCCACAGCTTTCTATCTTCAGACCAAACCTATTGGATTTTTTTTAAAGTGTTTTCAAGAGTGGAGCTTATTCATATGCAATATTTTTCGTTGCAGATTAGTCTTTGGAAATCTCCAATTTAAAGATTAAATAAATAAACAATAACAATAACAAGCCAAACAGCGAAAATCATACACTAGAAATAACGTAGTACAGTAAGCTATTTTTATGCACTTACGTTAATTCGAATTAGCCAATCCTGGGAGCGAATTGGGTAGCCAGTTCGAATCCGGGTCATGCCACTCTGACGAAACGTAAGTGCATAAAGGTAGTTTACTGTACTACGTTATTTATAGTGTATGATTTTTCGCTGTTTGGCTTGTTTGCCTCTTTACTTTATATAATTTACAGAGGTACGGCTGGCATATTGAAAGATGGTGGACATGTTAGGCCAACCGCGCACTGAGCGACTTGGCCGCGCAGCCAGGTCAATGCAGCCAATGAGAATGCTTACCGTTTATGTAAAACCACGCACTAATCATTTTCATTGGCTGCAGCAATCTGGCCGCGCGGCCAAGTCGCTCAGTGCGCGGGAAGCCTAAGGTTGATAACAGGTGTACGGCGGCCGCATGGCAGAGAGCAAAAGATGTTGGGGCCGAATTCATAACAAAGAATTGGACCGTGGTAAAGTGGGGGAGAAATGAAAGATGAGTTGAACGCAATTGGACAAAGAACTCTACAAAAGTTGATGCGGAATTTCATGGTGGCGACAAGGGGTTCCGTGCACGAAAGCCGTAACAACAAGGATCTCCTAAAGCAGAACGAACGTGGAAATGATGAATGGTTTGAAAAATCTCCAGGCAGAAAACGTAGGGATTATTATCAAAGATAAAGTGGAAACAATGTTGCACAATGAGCCAATTAGCCCCAAGTCACGCGGTGTTGCTACGCTGACAAATATAAAACCGTACATTTGCCAGGACAAAGAACAGTAATTTGTTGCCGGTTCCTTTGTACCGTAAAATTACTGTCCACATCGTTAAAATGAGTCAACTATGAGAAAATGAGTCTTGCTAAAGTCTGTCCTCAGGATTCTCAGCTGAGATTACAGAGAAAACGGAAAGGCAAAGGCTCAACAAGAATTAAATAAATACAGATGCAAACCTATTTACGTTGCCGTTTGGACTTAAGCCTACGTCAGACTGCCTGAACGGGGAATCGAACCCACGACATTTGAAACCAAAGGCCGATATACTACCGCTGAGCCATACTGACACGGCCGTAACGACATCCTTGAATCCACAACAACGTGTGACAATTCATGAGGAGTCAGAGTGGGACCAAGCGAGGAGAGGTGTGCCCCGGCACGCCAAGAGACGTCACATCAGTTCAGAAGAACACGAGTCACCGCAAACGGATCCAGAATCGTCGAAGCAACACACAGTTTCACTTTTCACAGCAAAGAATAGCACGCCATCACAGACAGCAAGAAACTCAACGCAGTTCATCACGGGCACACAGGATCACAGCTGCACGCGACAGCCGCCCTTCCCAAGTACATGTATGAGGCCGTGTCAGCATAGATCAGTGGTAACACCTCGGCCTTCGGTTTCAAAGGTCGTGGGTTCGATCCCCCCGCTCTAGCAGTCTGTCATATAAGTTCAAAAGGCAACGTAAATAGGTTTGCTTCTGTATTTATTCCAGAGAAATGTTGTAACCGGCTTACATGATCGGCAACACGCAACTCATGAAGCAAACACTTCGTTGTTCGACTTGCCTCAATCATGGCGGCCTGCCAGCCTTCCAATTACTGCAGACTCAGGAATTGGACAGCTGCCAGCCGCCAGGTGGAAACACGGGTCCTCTGCAACCCGGTTGGAACCGGATCGAACCTGTTCGCCAGTAGTCTCAGGCAAGAGCCCATTGTTCTCCAGAGTATATAAGAAGCCTGGAGACGAGGGCTCAAGCTAGTCAGTGTGTGGGACCTGACTGAAAGGTTGGACCCCTGACTATAGTTTGTTCCACATTATGTTTTCAGAAAACTGACTGTATGATGCCACGTTTCCTTGCACTACGAATGCAAAAACTTGTGAATATCACACTTGTAGAGTCTACACAGTTACTGTTACAGTCTACGAGTGGAATATTTACATGTTTTTTGCACTCGTAGCGGCAAGAAACGTGGTGTCATACAGTCAGTTTTCTGAAACCATAATGTGGAACAGACTATACGAGGTGCAGCAGAAGGATAAATTCTGCTGATAGCCTAATATGTAAACGCTATGTGCATAGTCCCCTAGCTATGCAGTAAGGAGTGAATTAGGATCGAGCATTGTGCCTTGTGAATAATCGTCCACTTCCTTAGCGACCTTACATATTTTGGGGGCCTACCGGGATTACCTAAACCTTCGGGATAGAAAATTCATGTTTTCCAAACCTTCGGGATGGAAAAAAGCATGGAAAATCTCTGGCACTCATAGTGGAGACCTTGTCATTGGGATTCGAGTCCGACATTTTTTTTAAGTGCTTCCGATTCGGGAAATAGTTCTAACAGATGAGCGATCCAAGTTTGGGGGATTTTCGTGGAGTGTGGCCAGTGCATGCGTTGTCACAATTTCCACGAAAAACCACATTTTTATTTTGACTTGTCCTGGTCGAAATAAAAATACCCACTTTCTTTTCTGTAGGGAACAGAAATTAAAGTAAAACAGAGTGATTAGACTTGCAGTGTGCGGCCGACCAAAACGCACGTTGTAAGAAAAATTACGGATCAGGGGGTGACTAAAGGATTCTAACTTGCCTGCATGGTTGTTTCCTTGGTTACCAAATTTTCATTCTTAATGGCGAAAATGCCATTTTGACTGAGAAAACCCGCAACCGGTAGCTGTTTGTGAACTTGATTGCTTTCACAGGGAGCGCTATTTTTTTTTTTTTTTTGGTTAGGCCTAAAAACCGCCAAAATAAAATTCACCGTTTTTCTTCGAAAAATAAAGTTACGACAATTATTACGGAGTGGATGGACTGTTTACGCCTCACACTACGAATACAATTGTTAAGGTTAAATTAGTGAAGGTGTGCACTTTTTAACAACGAATTGAAAGTTGATGAGCCTGGAGTGAGCTAACTAAGTTCTCATTGTTTAAGGCTAGGAGACGAGTAAAGTTAAGAATTATAAATTCTGTTGACCCATAACAGTATTTAAGATTGGAAGTAAAGTAGAAACGAGTAAATTAAAACCCTCGATTCGAAAACTACTTCGGTAGGGGAACGAATTTTTTTTTCTCTGACAGTATGCGAAATTATGAGTCGATCCATGACTCACGATTACGCTAGGTTACCTCCTATTTCACGGCGTGTAGTAATGCAAAACTTGGACTTGAGTTACGCACGAAAAAGGTCGAGAGCTAAGGAAAAGTAGAAATACTGCCTTAGTTAATGAAAATGGGGAAGATTTTGAGACATCTTGAGTGGAAGACAGGTTCCAATTCGGAATGGATTTATTCAGTTCGAACTTGTCCCCGCTAGGCTTGTTACGTCAAAATATTAGGAAATTGAGCAAAAGTCTGAGCTAGAGTTTGCTTATTTCCGAAGTTGGGTGGTTTTCTGTCCAACTAACTGGAGTGAATGAAGACCGACGATTTGTAAAATTAGACCGTATGGAATGAACTAATTTTTGCAAGTTGTGGACTTGACTTGGATGCAATTTTTTTCCCGTCTCGCGTGGATGGGAAAAGCAGAATTGTGGCCAGGAAAAGTGGGTTTTTTGTTTATTCTGTGTGTTTCTAGAACCGGAACTGGTTGTTAGGAATACGAATGGGAAGTGCGGTGACAAATTATGCAAAAGAAAAGCAGATTCGTTATACGTCCCCCCCCCCCCCCTCCTTAAAAACATGGACACGTCAAAATGTTCAATGGTGTAGGAAAGTTGGGCATGGTGGGCTGTAAAATTGGTAATCGTGTAGCCGCGAATAGGACACTGGTATTACGAATTGTTACAGACATGACTTTGGATGGTTGTAAGGTGAGAAAATTTGTGATTTGGGTCCGAAAATTCAAATGCGCAGTGAGACCTTCATCACTGGAATTAACTGACCAAAGAATGGGTTTTGAAAATGGAAAAGGAGGAATTGACTGTGGTTACGGTTGAAACCTAATTTTTTTTCAAAATTGGGCTTTGTCATGCCCATTGTCAGTTGACTGAAATTAATTGTGAAGCAGGAAAAAGGCTTAGAATTTCGGACGGTAACATGACAACCGGAAATGAGGCATCAGTCCACAACCTTGTTCAGGTAACGAAACCTGGAACAAGAGCGTGAACAAGTTGCCGCATTTCGACGCCGTTTGTCGCATATAAAAAGAAAGCACATTTTTTTTTTAAATTATGTCGTACAAGCGAAGATCGCATCCTCATATACGCTGTACGCAGAATTTAAAAATCGTGCAAACAGGAATATGTGTGGTAGCGATCCAGAATGAAATCTATTTATTGGACGGGCAAAATCCAAAATAGGGTGATTTCTGAAGGCGTTTATGCAGAGCAAATCGGGTGAAAACCAGGGATAGGCTTTGCAGGGAAGCACCTGTGTGGCTCATGACGGAGTTCTTACGAACAACGATGAGGCACACGGAGGGGAACTAAATTATAAAGGCAGTTCGGAAATGCAATTTTCGAGAGACTGATGTAAACTATTTTAGTTTCATGTAGTGATTCAGTTCAGTGGCGGACACATTGTTTAGTTGTTTGGTCTTTTCGAAGCCAGTAAGACAACTACAGTGTGAGGTGGGGCAGATGGCGTGTAGCACGATCCCAAAACGGAATGGTTTATTCCGTGGACGCAGGATAAGAGTGCTATACTCTTGGCGTCTGGTCGCTTTGCATAGTGACGTGTAGGCTACGACGGTAGTTCTTTTTAAATGTGGGAGAACCCCCAGTGGGGACCTCTACCCGCATGTGGGATGGCAGTGCGAAGCCAGCTCTACGTAGCGTGTTTGGTTAAAGCTGTAGGCTCGCTCAAGTGGCGTTTGGCCAGATGCACTTTTCCAACACGTGAGTGCTGCGGTCTAAGGGCACAGTCTGTGAAAATGGATTGGAGAATTAGATTGAATGAACGGATTGAGGCAGTGTGTTCGATGCGTGATAGAGTAGGTGGTGTGGCAACCAAACCCCTCTTGAAACCAAAGGCACTCCTGATCACCGGAATTACGGGATTTCTGCTGAATGTGTGAACATTACTTTTCCCAGCAGGTTTGCAGTTAAAGGGTGAAAAGACTCTTTTTCTGTAAACTACAGAGGAGGGAGCGCCAATTTTTTTCTCTCTTTCACAACGGACTGGTTGCTGGACGTGCTTTGCACAAACTTGACGGTGGCCACCATTCGCTCGTCCGCTCGAGAGGGCACAACCGATGGATGGGACCACCAGGAGGTCATCATGGGATGTGAAGGCATGTGTGTGTAGGATAGCTGTGTGGAAGTCGACGAAGATGGACTTGGTGGAAGACTTCGTGGTGGACTTTTGGTAAAGTTCGTGGATGTGTGTGAGTGCAGAATGGACTGCAGGAGTGTTTGGGTTCACAGACGAGACTGTGTAGTGGTGTGGTGGAGCTGCGATGCCGACCATCCCATCATGGGCGGAAGTGGCTGGGATGTCACCAAAAGGTAGTCAACATGGGACTACCTGCGTGCCGATCCGGAAGTGGAGGAGTTTGGACGCTCGATTTGGAGTGGTGTTATGTACTTTCGTCGGAGGAGTGTGCTGCGAGGGGATGTGCGTCGGAAAATGCCTGTCCGATAATGGAAGTCGGCCATGACTGTCCTAGGAGGCATAGGCACGTGGGCCTGCACACCCAGCAGGGACCCTGAGCAGAATGCTCGAACAATTATTTCCGTCGGGAGACATGGCAGTGTGCGTGTTCGAAGAGGTGTGGTGTCGAGCTGTTGTTGAGCAACAGAGGTGGTGTATGGAGAAGGAGTTTGATATGTCGAAGGGCCCTCTGGGAGGACTAATCGTCGGAAGCTGCAGGTAGGAGGAGTGCCTGTTTACAAGTCCATTAATGGCAGCCCACAGGGAAGCGCCGTGGCAGGCAGGTAATTCAATGGCAGGTGACAGAAGATGGGAGGAACTTCCGGAGGCGCGTTAGAAGCCAATTGGACATGCTTTCGTCTGTTGTTGAGTTTTCTGCGTTGTTACATCGTTACGTTGGTTTGTTACGAAGGATAATGTTGTTACGTTTTTCTTCAAGTTTGGACTGTTACGTTTGTGCTGCGGATGGAAGACGTTGTTGGTGCTTTTGTGTGTGTTACGTGTTAATTTTTATTGTTAAAATTTCATTTTTATTGTTAAGTTTTTTTGTGATTGGAGTCTTGTCAGAACAGGAGACTGCAATAATTGTTGTTAGGGAAAGTCGTGAAACTCTGTAAATTAGGGCTTTTTCTGAATAAATTGTTTTTCGATCCTGAGGTTTTAAACAACTTACAGGATAGTTAGGCAATGCATTGCGTTATACCTGAGGACGATCTCTCCTTTGCTTAGGCAAACACTTAGGGGAGGGGAGATGTAACCGGCTTACATGATCAGCAACACGCAACTCACGAAGCAAACACTTCGTAGTTCGACTTGCCTCAATCATGGCGGCCTGCCAGCCTTCCAATTACTGCAGACTCAGGAATTGGACAGCTGCCAGCCGCCAGGTGGAGACACGGGTCCTCTGCAACCCAGTTGGAACCGGATCGAACCTGTTCGCCAGTAGCCTCAGGTAAGAGCCCATTGTTCTTCAGAATATAAAAGAAGCCTGGAAACGAGGGCTCAAGCTAGTTAGTGTGTGGGATCTGACTGAAAGGTTGGATCCCTGACTACGAGGTGCAGAAGGAGGATAAATTCTGCTGATAGCCTAATATGTAATCGCTATGTGCATAGTCCCCTAGCTATGCAGTAAGGAGTGAATTAGGATCGAGCATTGTGCCTTGTGAATAATCGTCCACTTCCTTAGCGACCTTACAATGTGATGTAAAAATAACAAAGGTCCACGACCGTCAAATATGAATGATGATTTACAATAATAGTATTACGAGTCTTACGGGTGCAACTTCACAGGGTGATTTCTTACAAACCAAATAACTGACATTTTTAACAGTGCAGGTGCCAATAGTTTACTGAGCGTGAAAAAACTAAGCCCCAGCTGGCACAATTATGCTTTACGAGGGGGCCCCGTGGAACCGGACCTGCCCAGTGATCAGAGTCTCCGCCTCCAAACCGAGTGAAAGAATATCGGAATGGTACCCCACCGAAATTGACATCCATACGAAAAAGAATAATATTTTCTATTTTTTATTTTATTTTTTAGTTTGTAAGTCGTATTATGTTTCTGTTGAGCGTAGAAATGCAATAACACTACGCACGATGCTACAACATTTCCTGTTCGTCGAGCTACGCTGCAACATTCAGGTTTAACCAAAAAACCCTGAAGAACTGTAAGTGGTCGTCTCGGCTTTACTGTCACAACTCCGCATAAATAACCACACAAGGTTTGGCATGTCGCAGCATCTGTTGACAGTGTTACAAAAATACTCGTCAGTTTGCAAATTCGCTGTGTAGTGTCAAGAGATGGCGCCTCTTATACCAAACCCTCACACTCGTATTTTAGTTATCATTCCTGGAGTTTTGAGACGACCTTTTCTTCAAGGAACTTGTCTTTTTACACATCAATTGAATAGAACAGAAGCTTCACGGGAGGGTTTGTTTACTTATTTACAGAAACATAATTTAATCAGGGTCACTTGTAAAAGACCTTTTCCAATATTCTCTATAGATTCAAGGCTTCTTTTCAAACGGCAGTCATAAAAGTAATATATATTGAGTCAGCCGATATCAGTGGACCATAATTTTAAAATTAGACTTTGCTTTCAAGCCTCTGTGATAGACCACAGTAGCCCAGCTTGAGAGAGGCAGAAATAATTAGCTTTCGACGTCCCATAATTGCACGAAAATTGACTCACAACAAATAAAACAAGATTTTTCTGAATTCATTTTAATTAGGCGTGGAAAGGAACTCCAAAGCTTCGTGGTTAAAAGGTCGAAATGAAAGATGACTTCATTCGGAATCGTCAATAAAGAGGAATTAGGGTTTTAATTAAAAGATGGGATTACCGCTGCTTGTTCCGAGAAACCAAGTTTCCGCCTTCTCAGCCGTTGTCGCAGCGACGGATTCAACTGACCTCAAAAATAGTCGACATGAAAAGAATTACGATGTTAAGCTTTTGATGAAAGATGTGGGCAGTTCTACGACAGGTCAATATTTTTGTGTGTTGTGTGTTGTCACTGTTTTTTTATATTATTTTTAATATAATTTTTTTAAGAAACTGACGCCAACTGAAGGTTGCGTTGATGAACCCGCTTAAAGGAGGGTTGCCACCAAACTAAAGTTGTCAGTGTGTAACGCCATCTCTAGCGTTACTAGTTCTCTCTATAGCGCTGCTCGCAGCAAGAGTAGGATTGCACAAATAAACTTAAGAAGTATCTTTCAACACGACAAAAAAGCTACATGCCTCTTTAATTATTGAGTACAAACGAGGTACATTCTCGTGCACCTGGAAGCAAGCTGTTAAGATTAACGATATTACCGCCACTAGATGGTGCCACGGTAGAATCTAAAGAATCTATCGTGGCGCCAGCTAGTGGCAGTAATATTGTAAGTCTCTACAGCTTGCTTCCAGGTTCAATCAATCTATATAACTAAGATAATAGTTTTCTTTGTTTATTTGTTTGTTTGTGTGTGTGTCCGCAATGGGAATCTCGATAATTCTATTGACGTCCGTAGAGGCAAGAATTTCTAGGGTTGGGGAGGAGAATTTGTGACTGAGATCCATACTGAAACGTCTTGGATACATTCGCATTAGTTCAGTTTTAGTTTATAGAGGGCGCCACGTGTTTTATGTGGGAATTTCTACTCAGTTTTTAGCCTAAAATTGAACTAAACTAAACGAAACCAGCTTATATTTAATTATCATTCAGCCTAGCTTAGTTGTAATTTAGTTTACTTTAGATTTGGGCTGAAAAATGAGCAAAAATTACCAGATAGAACACGTGGCGCCCTCTGAAAACTCGGACTGAAGTAACGGGGACGAATCTAACGTGTTTCAATAGGGACTTTTTAGAGTTACAAATTCTCCTCCCAAACACTATAAATTCTTGGTAGAGGGAATCTATACAACTAAGATCATAATATTTGTTTCTTTGTGTCGCCACATTACCGAGATTCCCATTCCTAATTCTTATTTCTTTTGTTTGTGCGTCCGCAGTGGGAATCTCGATAATCTTATTTCGTTTGTTTGTTTGTATGTCTGCCAAACGGAATTATCTGTTCTGTATAGGTAATGATTCAAACTGTGTTTTCAACAAAGAGGCACAGTGCCGATGACGTCATATGTTTTTCCAGTCACAATATTTTCATGCAAACGGGATCTAGGTCTCTACATCTCTTAACTCTGGCTCGAACTGAATCTAATGAAAGGTTGGGCGACTGCTAACGGGAATTCACATGTATGTGTGTGTATGTGGAAGTCAGCGGTGAGAATCTTGATAATCCGTATTATATTGACCTCAGTAGTGGGAATCTCGATAATCTTTATTCTGTTGAATATTTTCATGCAAACGGGATCTAGGTCTCTATGTCTCTTAACCCTGGAACCCACTAAACCTAATGAAAGCGTAGGCGACTTGTAACGGGAAATTACAGTATTTTCATACAAATGGGAAATCTATATAACTAAGATCATAATATTGTTTGTTTGTTTGTTTGTTTGTGTGTGTCGCCAGATTACCGAGATTCCCACTCCTAATTCTATCGATAATTCTTACGTTTGTTTGTGTGTCTGTCGAACGGAATTGTCTGTATAAGTATTGATGTCATAAGTAATGATGTATAAGTACAGTACCGATAACGTCATTTTTTTTTCCAGTCACAATATTTTCATGCAAACGGGATTTACGCCTCTATGGCTCTTAACCCTGGATCTAACCAAATCTAATGAAAGCTTGGCCGACTGCTAACGGGAAATCTCATGCATTTTCATGCAAGCGGGAAATCAAAACAATGCTCTGTAAAACCGGCCATATACGGGGTGCTGCCGTAGTCACAACAATGCTGAAAAAAACAGCCATATACCGGGTGCCCTAGTCTCTATAATCTTTATTCGATTGAAGTCCATAGTGGGAATCACGATAATCTTAATTCTTTTGTTTGCTTGTGGTCTTTCAAACTGAGTTGTGTGTATAAGTAATGATTCGAATTGTCTTTTCAACAAAGACGCACAGTACTGATGACGTCATGTTTTTATTTCAGTCACAATCATGCAGACGGAATCTAGGCCTCGATGTCTCTTAACCTTGCATCTAACTAAATCTAAAGAAAGCTTGGGCAGCTGCTGACGGGAAATCAGAGTATTTTCATGCAAACGGAAAGTCACAACAATCCTCTATAAAAGGCAATATACGGGGGACTGCCCTAGTAATTAAGATAATTTTTATTAATTTTATTCTAGTACGCAGCTTGTTTATTGCGGCAGCACAAATTCATTTGTGCGTTTCTTTGCTTGCTGCGCGCATGTGCTAAAAAAAATTCAAGATGGCTGCATGAAGCCTTTCATTTGTTGGAAATCCGCCTTTAAAATTTTGAACCTTTTATCAGACATCTGTGAAACAGCAAAAAGTCCGGCTCAGTATAGGCTTATAACTGGGTTACTCCGACTTGCAGTTACATCGTTGAAGTTAGAATGATCGTAAAAGTCGTTGTTGTCAGTTAATATCGTACATGATGTAAAGCGATTGCTGAAACATGTAAATTCGTGTAATTAATGCCATTAAGTTTACATTAAAGCGCTGTCGGCTGCAGCCGCATTTAAAGCTAGTTTACATTAACGAGCGACCCCAATAGCCTCTTGAGTTGTCGGCCAGCCTTTGCAACAAACCGCCGCCGTTTAATGTTTGTAATAGGATTGTGGTAACTTTCGAATGTTACGGCGAGTGTGAAAAGTTACTGCTAATGTGTTCATATTCATACGTTTCGCCGAAATTTCGATCTATATTTTAGTCTGCTGATTTCTGTACATGCCGATTTCTACAACGCAGTTTCCGCAGTCGTGCATTTTAGGTTTTACAGCAAAGGGAAACTCAACCGTGAGACGAAAGGGTTCTTACAGGGGTCCATTAATTTAAAACGTCGGTGGTAGTCACTGACAAGTTGAAACACAGTTGGTTGTGAGCAATAGCGTATCATGGGAAAAGGAGGGAACGGGGGGAAGGGGGGGGGGCTGGAAGGGAGCGGAAGGAAGGCAAAGATGGACAATTTAGTAGTAAAAAACGTTTAAGCGTATAAAATACAGAGTGTAAACCTTAAAAACATAATGCTCTAGAGGAACAGATGCAAGAAAAAAACGTGTAAGCCATCAGTATAGCACTGTGCAAAGGAAG
>JAHWFP010270658.1:2099-25081 GCA_023313725.1 Lithobius niger | reverse complement strand
CTTCAGCTTTATAAGCCTTTTAAAAAACTTAATGCTCGAAAGGAACATATACAATAAAAAAAACGTGTAAGCCATCAATATAGCACTGTGCAAAGGAAGCTTCAGCTTTGTAAGCCTTTTAAAAAACTTAATGCTCGAAAGGAACAGATACAATAAAAAAAAACGTGTAAGCCATCAGTATAGCACTGTGCAAAGGAAGCGTCAGCTTTATAAAGGAACAGATATATACGACTTGGCTGTTCCTGGAGACACGTATCCACAAGTTCAAAATAACATAGAGTTTAATTTTAGAGAGAACCTGGTCTCTCTTAGTCACCTACAAAGGATACACAACATTACAATGATGGTTGACTTTTGATACACGCATTTCCCTTACTTCAAACTGGTGATACTTACAAAAACAAATAATAAAAAGCCCAAACGGTTTACAGAATCCAGCAAATGACAGTAGGAGGTCCGCCATTTTTGAATTAGCAAGCTTACACCACTGATCTTTACAATCTGACTAGTGGAAGTGCATTAAACAGAGATAAGAAAATTGCATGTAAGCCATTCATTGCGCTAATACCTGTAAAAAAAAAACAAGCTCGAGCTTTTTTTATGCGTATTAGTTTCTGCGACGGTGATGGCTTACATGCCTTTTTCTAGTATCTGTTCCTTTAAAGCGTTTATTTAAAAAAGAATCTGAAAATGACTTTTTTCAACGTATGAAAATGAACTGTTTTACAAGGTTCCAAGGGACCTAAGACTCCCCCTCCTGGACCCACCAGCTGAATTCAGGGATACCAAATGGATTTCTAGTTTTCTTTTGCCCTTTTCCCCCAACAAGTTTCTTGTATCTTGTTGCTACCTTGTTAGTGTTAAGTGCTACTAACGACAAGAACAATCGACCCTTTAGTTTGTAGCCAGTATTTTGAAATAAAACAAAGCTCCTATTGCCTAGATTCGATACAGCATCATAGCCTCCTTAGATCTAAACTCTAACCGACTTGATGGCTGACCTACTATAACTTGAACGTGCGCCTTTTTTTTATAATAATACTTTTGACATATGCTCGGACAAAAATTCGTCAAGTTGGGCGCATGTAATACGTCATACAATGGCGCAGAGTCTTAATATTGTCCCAACACTCCGCCTCGTTCCTAACGGAATAATTCTTCGTTGGTTTCTGATAATTTCGAGAATAATTTAACGCCATCGCCGAGTGATGACAACATGGGTAGGTTGTTCATATAGATTTGTAATAAATTCCATGTTAAAAATGGTTTAACATTTAACAAGACACACAGGATGGAACGAGTGGCGTGGCTGCCTACACACCCCTCCTCTTGTTATTATTTTTTCTCTTTATTAGTATTTGAAGTCTATGACGTAATTTAAAGAGGTTGGGGAGATAAGTTCACTTTTAAAATCAGCGTAAATAAATACATTTCGATGTGAATGTTTGGTGCAGCCCCCTTCCTAACAAAATCCTGAATCCGCCCATGAATCCACAGTGTAATTAGTAATCGTAAAAATAACAAATAATCATTACACGCTGGAAACTAAATTGGGGTTTATATCCGTGTTTGATGAACCTGGGTTGCATTAAGTTGGAACTATCTGTCGAAATACGTAACACTTTGTCTCCCTATCTGACAAACTTCTATCGTCGTGGCTGCGCACACGTGTCCGCATTGTATATGTCCACTACTGTTTTTCCCACAGTTTTTCAGTACAGTTATGCATACGGCGGGGATTTTTTTTTCTTTGTGTAGTGTTCGTGTTGTTACTCAATATTGGTATAGGTTAGGTCAGTTGCCTGGCCCGAATTTCATGGGGCAGGGAACGAATTTCATGCAGGGAACGAGTATCATAGCAACGCGATGAGGCGGTGATTCACGTGATTAGATTGGCCAATAGCATGTTCCAACACTAAAAAGCATCACTCACAACACGTGACATATACCTAAAGCGTACATGTCGGACGTATACGCAGTGACTATGATTTTTTGGGGGCGTCGGACGAACGTCTAACTGGAAAATGGTCTAATGGGATAATTGTCTAATATCTGCATAAATAAAAAATCTGGAAGATCGTCTGAACGGAATATCGTATAATGGATAATCGTATAATGGATAAACGTCTAACTGGATAAACGTCTAACTGCGGTTTCTGATGTTAACGGTCTACCCGCAGCGAGCGCGGCAGCACGAGCGAGGCAGGAATATTAGACGATTTTCCGTTATACGAATTTCCCGTTAGACGATTTTCCATTATACGAATTTTCAGTTAGACGATTTTTCATTATACGAATTTTCAGTTAGACGATTTTTCATTATACGAATTTCCTGTTAGACGACTTTCCGTTATACTATTGTACGGTATACTTTCTTCCAATTATGCGATTTTCCAGTTAGACGATTATCCCTCGCCCCATTTTTTTGTCGAATGGACACATTGCACACAGACATGCCACCGTCAGGCCATGCATCAAGCTTACAAACCCATTCCGTAGTTATTCCAATCTTCTTATAGGCTACTGTATTAATTTAAAAATGGTGCGATGCATTTAGCAGTTTTGTTTATTTTGGGGCCATCCGGACAGCACTGTACCAACAAGAAAATCTCCTTTTACGTTCTTAACTACAATAAGACAACAAACTCCTCACATCCACTCTGATTAAATTACACCCGAAGGAGAAATAATGGTCGCGCACGAAAATAGGTAACGAGGCGTAATTGCAATCGGAACTCGTGTGTTTGTGTGAGGGGACTTTCAGCTTTCTCAAGTGGAATTTTCGCCGTGCTTTCTAAATGGAGTTAAGCCTTTAATTCCAACTTCCAATTGCTCTCAACTGGCCAATTTCCCTGTTTTGTGTTCGTCCAAATATCACTCGCCGCTAAGTAAGGCAAGTCCGCAACCTAAGTAGACAGTGCGTCAAACATCTTGTTTCGTCTTTAGTTAAAGCTATATACAGACCTGAATTGAACAGATAACAATCCTAAAAAACATGACGTGACATGGCCGCGACATGACGTGAAATGACATGTAAGAACACACGACATGACGTGACACGACATGTAATGAAAAGCCAATTAAGCTGCTAATCATAAACAGGGCTCGTCAACGGGGACGTGCACACACGGGGGGCGGAGGGGGCGCTAGTTCCTGCCCTCATGGCACAGTGCCTTTTTTTCTGAAAAAAAAATAGCCGACAGTTGCTGGAGCGGAGGTGTAAAGGGACCAAAAAAAGGAAAAACAGGAACAATAATTGCTAAGAAAGTGGTGCAACGCGAGGGAGAAAAAGTTTAAATCCCAAAAAGAGGTGCAATGAGGGGCAAACAATTTTTATGTTATTTTGTGTATTATACAAAGCATTGCGATTGATTTGTAATTGTTTGACGTCCGTTTTCATTCCTCTTTTTTTATATTGGCCTTATTACTTGAATTGTTATGTGTCTAGCCAAATCTAGTCTTCATCGATCATTGCATTTATTAATTTACAAATGGCTCTTGCTGTATTTTTTTTTTTTTTTTTTTTTTACATATGCTGTGCCCGTAGTTTATCAATTCCTGTTGCACATGTGTTCTTTAATTCGTTGATAAAGTTTATTACTTCTTTTTTGTCTGCGTATTCAATATACATTGACTTTTGTGAGTCATTAAAGTTTTATCTGAAGTTTTTCTTAGCTCTCTATAGAAATTTCTTCTTTTTATACACGTCATGTTTCTTTTAAAGCTATGATTTATTTTTAGTACGTGATTGGAAAAAACGTTGTTGAAATAATTTTCAATTTTTGTATTTTAAAATAATAGTTAAGAAAAACTAAACACATACAATTTCAATGCTATGAATTGAAGTAAAACTCACGTAATATCTAACCAACTTAATGAAACTTTATGCCGGAAATAATCAAAAGCCAACACTTAACAGAATTTTCGTGTAAGTGGAAAATGTTTTAAATTTAAGGTCATCTGGCAGTGTGTTAAAAATGTGAGGAATGGTGAATTCTCTATTTCTTTGTCCGTAACTATTCCTGCAATTAGGCACTGCAAATTTACGTCTCACAATTCATGTAATAATAATTGTTTACTACAGCAAAACGGGACTGAAAAGGGTCGACGCCCCTAACATCCAGCCTTTCGTTTGGTTCCAATATTAGGAGCAGAAAGCAATCTGTAGTGTGGGTTTCCAGCTCTCGATTCAGATTATTTAGTCTTTTCAGACATGATGAAAGACCACAGATCCTGCATTTGTAATGTTTAACATGTCTGAACTCACGGATGAACCAACAGCGTAAGCAATTTATCAGATAGTCATCATTCGATGAAGACAGCATTCAAAATTTGACCCTGAAAAAACAAGATATATTAACCTGAGAGGAAAAAAGCAACTGTCCCGGCTGGAACTAGAATTCAGGATATTCTGTTTACTAGCCGAACGCTTTCTTAGCTGTGCTGCCAGGGCGGCCCGACTACAGGACCCAGCTGTAAACGACTGGCTATTAAAAGGTAGTTCCTGGTTCGAGTCTCAGCCGGTCCAGCTGTATTTTCTTTCCTTTTCAGATTACTAATTTGTGTACAAGACCAGTCTTTAACGCTGACTGTCGCCGTCTTCCTTCTACGCTTTCTTTACTTATTATTTATTGCCATCTACTAGTCTGTGAAATGTAGTCATCATATTGACCTTTTAATAATAAATCTAGGGAAGTAGTCCCATTATTCCATAAAATACATAGTTTACTAAACAATAAAAATAAATGTATTATCTTTGATGATTTGGTAACTAGTCATATGAGGTATGGCATTGATATGTACGGTTTTGCATCCTTGACCAAAGAGTGCGTAATAATAAATAAAAGGTTTTGTTTAGAAAAATAAACTGCTATGAATCAACTGCTGAATTTAAAAATAAAAATAGGATTTTAAGCATATATATATTGAGGAACTTTACCGTTTTATAAAAAAAAAATATTTTAAAAACGAATTTAAACTTAAAGATGATTTTAAAAATGAAATTCCTTCGTAACAATACATTCAGATACAGGATTTCACTTATCAAAAACAATTATGAAAAAAATAAATAAAAGTATTTACATTCCGCTCATTTTTAATCAAATTCCAATTAATCTGCTAGATATCAAAAACTTTTATACAGCTAAAAAAAAAAACAAATCAAAGACTGGCTAATTGATAAATTAACGCGCGTATAACTACAAATATACTTATTGTTAAATATAAGATTTTTTATGTAGGACATATTGCGTGTACTTTGCTATTATTTTGTGTTTAAAGTGTATGTTATTTATTCACTGGGTAATTATTACAAAATATTTGTATGTTGCCCTACAAGGGGTTCTTATTCCTAAGTCGAACATTTGTGCAAATAAATTTATTATTATTGACTTGTTTGTATTTCGAAATCAAGGTTTTGATGCCGTCCTCGGCTTCTCTCATCAATACACGAAGGTCTCTATTTCGACACATCTGGACCAATAGAATCCAGTAAGGCTCCATGTCATGGATAAAATTGTTATTAAATGTGGGGGGAAAACCCACTATTAATCGAAATGAGGTCAACTGAAGCCAATGAGTGTACAATCAATAACAGAATATGAAGACGTTTCGGAGGAGCTCTCACCCATTATCAAGCATAAATAAACTTTTCTATTAGCTCGCGAAACCATACGTTAAATCGTTAATAAAACAGACTAAAGAGCAGCGTCATGTGACGTCATATTGGCTACGAGACACCATTTGGAGGTAATAGCTACAAGGTGCACTAGATTAAGATGTAACGGAAAACAACGGCACTTCTAGTCAAGACAGTGCTTTGAGAGCGGATTTTTTCTTAGGCTTAAAATAACGTTGTTTTCTCCAACAACACAAATCGCGCGTTACAGGTTTAAGAAATCGAGTCTAACAGCATTGGCTTCAGTAAGACGACCTTCTTTTCGCCCTCCAGTGCCCCTTGCAGCTCACCCAGTTACTGGCTCCACCATAGAGTTATACACAATAATACTACGATGTGTCACTGCCCTATAGGCTACGCCACCTAACCGACTTTAAAAGTAAATTATGGATAAACAAATGTTAACTTCCCGATTGCATCGGATGGGCGTCTGTCTATTGCAAGATTTTGTTAAAACGGTAACGTAAGGCCGGGAAATACCTTTCTACTGAAGACAAGAAAACAGGACAACCATTTCAGCACAGTGGGCCTACCTGCAAAATACAAAAGAGAACACATAATTTAAAATGCAAATATTTTCAGTGGACATGCTTGCGGGATACCACACCAAAAAACCGCACGCACAAGAAAATGTATTGCCTCTTGAAACACCGGGGAGTGATTTGTACTCACAATTATGTCAAATTCAATTTTCACGAGTGAGGTCAAAACCTGAAAGTTGGACGGCAATTTGCTAATGGATTTTATTAATTTATCAAACCCTTATTATAAAACTCTTGTTGCAGACAGACAATTACAGTCGACCGAAACCTTCTCTGGAGGAAGGATGAGTGCAACTTGGAGACTGGAGCTTTTTTTTTTTTAATAATTTTTTTGATCCTTACGTCGTGTAAAGCACACTAACGATCATATAGATAAACTTACTGAATCACCTTCCCGGACTTTTTAAAGGAAATAAAACATCAAACGCCAAATAGTGAAACATTAAAATACTTTTTTTTTAAAGAAACACGACGTCATACAAGCAAAGGTTGCAGCAAATTCACTAAGTCGTTAAAACACTTAACTCTTAAAACAGAAAACGGAGCCATTACATCACCAACAAAAAAACTGGATGTTAGCAAAAGTGTGGACAACGTGTGGACAGAGTTGTCATGATCTTTGTGGTTTTTGTCCACACCTCTACCAACACTCATTTTTTCGGTTGTGATGTATAAGGGCTTCGGCATGAAGCAGAAGGAGCCAACAAGGTGTTGAGTGAGAACTATTTAAACCTCGGTGTTCAGAACCACTTCTGATTCATTCTCAAGAGGAATCCTTAATTTAAAACATGCAAACACAAGACAGGCTTGAGGGAAGCCTGGAGTCAAGCCTAGAGTAAATATTAAAATTAAAAAAAAAATTGTGTATGTGCCCAGACAAAACTAGGACACAGTCACAACTAATATTTAAATCAGAGGGACAGAAGTGTGACACCTTTTTTCTAAATTTTAATATTTACTCTTGGCTGGACTCCAGGCTTGACTCATTCAGAATTTTGGTGTTTTTTTTTTCTTTATTATTAAGGGCTTCGGTGTCTGTTGTTTTAACAGTTTAGTGTTCTTTACTGACTTACGGTGGGGATATCCAGTTGAGGTCTAAACTAGCCCCGGAGTAGCTTAGCCCTGGATCTAACTAAACCTCGACCTGGGAGTTAGTGGACTGGAGAAAAAAAGTTGGTGATATCCATGTTGGACTAAGTTGGAGTGAGTTTTGTTAGCTCTTTATTCCTTAGACCTCGACCTTCAGGCTATATTAGCCCTGTTAATGTGTTGTTAAAAATCGGGAATAACGCTAATACTAGATGGATATCACCGCTTTTTACAGCTCGGGGCTAACTGCTCAGTGCTAAGTTAGTCCTCGACCTTCAGGCTAAATATTGCTTAGCCCTCAACTTATTTCGTGATGGATATCGCCATTTTTCCTTATTACCGACTTTAGCCAAAAGGTTAACGTTAACCCTCAACTGGATATCCCCACCGTTAGCACATTTTTTGTGGTCTTTGCTTGACAGCAGCACGGTTCTATATGAGCCGAAATGTCGCATGTGCTCTTTTAATGCCGCTCTACTTGCATGCCTCATGTTTCATAGCCATTCGAATGCAATCTTTCGGTAAAGGGCGGTGCGAAGCAGTGCAGAGGAACTGCTCGTCATTTGAATCCGCTGTCCGAACCATTTGGAATTTCGCACATGCATTCTACGATGTTTTATTTGTGAATTTAATTTCGAAAATCAATAAAACTATAGCAAGGGGTTTTAGGGGCATTGACTGTCAAAGATCAGAACTAATCTGACGTCACTAGCTCAATGCCTTTCACCGTTCTTAATCACAAATCAGAGAAATTAATTAGAAATGAAAAACATGACATGACATGGGTTATAGACATCTATTTTAATGACATTTTTGATTACCAGACATTTTTACATAACAAAGAAATGCAGTAAGGAGCGTTCACTAATTGCGTACTGCCTAGAGGAGGGGGAGGAGAGAGGGTGGGGTGATAAAATGTGTTACCAGCTCTTATGGTAGGGGAGGGGGCAATATTACGAAGTGTTACGTAAATTACTACTTTTCGCTGATTTTTTTTTATTTTTCGCTAAATTTGTTTGCTATATTATTTCTAACTTCTGTTTTCAACTTGAAATTTTCAATTTTTTTGTCATAATCACTGATCATTACGATAATTACTGACTAATAGAGATTATATACAAGAATTCATCCAAACAATTATATATTAGTAAGAAAATGCTATGTATGCTCAGGTGTGGGCTACACCTAGTGCTAGAAATGTGAACGGGGCATGGAGTGGAGGGAGGGGGGGGGGGGAGAAAAAAAGTGTTTGAACACATTCCAATGTAAGGGCGCGTTTATGCAACGACTCGCCTTTGCATTCTCGCAGCTAGAACTCAATCGCGATGGCAAATTTGCCATTGCCATGGTAACAACGCTAAATGGATTAGCTAAATCCGTCATCGTTTGAGTAAATGCTTGCAGTCTTATAATCCGTGCTAATAATATAAAGAATTCCTCATGACGAAACAATTTTACCAAACGCTTCTGAACTTACGTTATTTGCTGTTTTCGTTGCGAGGCGGAAGACATAAAACCGCCGCCATGTTGGAATTGTAGGTGATTTCTAGCTTCTAGCTGCGAGAATGCAAAAGCGAGTGGTTGCATAAACGTGCCCTAACGCTAGACGACGCATCGCGCGAAAACTACGTAGATTATCCAAACCACACTTTGCGTGTAGTAGCATGGGTGCCTGGGCAAGGATTAGGAAAAAAAATTCCGGAATCGGACATAGGGTTGACGAAAAATCAGGGTGACAAAATAGGAAGAGGGGAATAATGAACATATTGGAGCCATGACCCATAGCCAAACGTCCTACTATAAAACTACTTAAAGGCACATTCCGCCTGCCTTATAACAGCCACGCGCAGATCGCCTGCGCGCATGTTACCCCATCGCCAAGGTCAACTGAAACAGTAGCTGTGTTCCTCGCAGTAAGGAACACAGCTATTATCTCAGTTGACTTTGGGAATAGTACACGAATAGCATCAAGTTAAAAATTGTGTCGTCACAAACCGGAATAATGTTCGTATTTTAACATCACAATTTATAATTTTTTAGGCTACATATTATAATTTTTCTTCGGCGATCTATTGGCATAATTAACTTTAATTTTTACCTCATTAGTCTTTTACATTCTTGATCTCATAGTATAATTATTAGCAAACGATTAACATTAATACATGCGCAAACGCAGATGAAACTTCAAGGTTATTGTAGGTGCGCAAAGGATCATATACATGCAGGATACAGTAAATATCATTCCCCAATTCAACAGAAAATCTAGTAGACGCCACATTTTAAAACGGATTTTTAGCAAGGGAAAGACTAACGGTAAGTAAATAGAACTTTGGGTCCCGTACTTGATGTGGAGGATCGAGAAAAATGGCGCTGGAGGGAATATACCTTTAACTTATAATTACCAACAACTACATGTACATATTGAACCTAGGACCATCCTGCAACAACTACACAACATCATCCATCATACCCTGGTGCCACTACACTAATCTTCGCCACGACACAGTTTCACAAATTCACTGCAAAACCATCCCTGCAGTTTGCAGACTGTACCTTGCAACTCTTTGAGACCAGCTCCTATTCTTGTTGCACACAAACTGCTGCCAGCGTTCAGCAATCTTGCAGCACCGCCGCTATGCATACACAGTGTTGAGTAGTGTAGTGAAGCACACATGTCTCAACGTCCCATCACGAGTAAACAGTCTCCACTGAATACGTGGTTAATAAGCTCTGTCTCGGCACGCTTTCACCCACACCCACACATGCCCATGCACACACCTACACTCCGTCTTACACCCTGTACTTACACACTCTGTGCTTATACGCAAAGATGGGGACAAGTCACAACAGTAATCCAGCGGACACGCAGAAGAACGCAACCGTTCGCAACTTGGAGACTGATCTCCCATCAGGAAGACGCAAGGTACAAACAACAACGAGAGAACTGTGGCCGTGTCACTTGTTAGGTCGAGGCCGTGGCTAATTGTTAAAGGCGAGATGCCTCGACTAACAATTTGTTTCGCTAAGTCATCTTTGCGGCACGTCTTAAATGACATCATGCACGAAGGACAAGGTTTTTTTTTCATGGTACGGATCGCTCAAACGAAACCTATAAAATGCGAGTTGGGGGGGGGGGGGGGAGGGCAGTTGACGGGGAATGTCAGTAATAGATGACTGGGCAGTGCGTCTGTCAGACCTCCTCTTGGCATTCTAATGCCATAATAACTAAACGGATTGCGAGGGGGTGTTTAAGATGGAGACCGGATATGGATGGGCAGGGGCCGAAAACTGGGAAACAACCATGGGCGAAACAAACCCACGGGCAAAGCCGGGTACGCATGCTAGTGGGAAAATAAATGTTTACGTAACTTGATTCACATGTATGGTTGAATGTTACCCAACTTCCAAATGAATTAGAGCTTCGCGTATAGCGGACATGCTGCTGAGAAATAGTACGGGCACAGATGAGAAGAGGGAAGCGGGAAGCCCAGCTAAACAGAAAAGAAAGCGGAGCCTGCGCCGTTACGTCGTTAGTGGAAGTGACGACGGTCCTAGTTACTGAAGGTGCCTGGTATAGTCCCTCAAAGTCCCCTGATCTCAAATCTTTCAGGAACTTTGCTAAAGCCCGATTCGAGTTATCGATCACATCGGCTGACCTGGATGATCCCTGCCACCGCGAAGCCGCCGTAATTTTTCTCGTCGCGTTGCGGTCTCGTCGTCTTAACTCAGCCGGCAAAAGAAAGTTTATCGAGAATCGACATTAATTAAATGTCAACAAATCACGACGTGTTGAAATGATAAGACACAGTTACGGCCCCAACAGGTATTACAACTTTTTTTTTTTTTTTTTTGGTTTCCAGCAAATGGGTTTTCTAACCATTTGCTGGAAACCAAAAAAAAAAAAGGTTGTCACGTAGGAGCCGGGATGTTTCTCGACCACATTACCCTGTCTCTCTTTAAACACACAGCTCTTCTATAGATAAAGAGTAAAGATTTTTGTCACCGTAGTACAACTTCTTATTCTGCGAAGGCAAATAACAACGTTTTTTTCACCCGAAAACAGTCGAGAAATTTAATGAATGGTACCATGAGCGACATGAAAGGGAGTGTCCATGGTAATATTACCGCAGGTTCCATCTCTCGTTCATGGTCGCGACACCATACGGTAAAATTTGGAACGACTGATCGTAATTATTTTCTCGGACAACACACGTTAAAAATACGCTATGTAGGATTTAACCTAATAGATAGATGCGGAAAAAATACCGATCGGGTAACAATTAATCCAGGTATATAGGGCACCGCCCCTTGGGCCTGGTTTATGCAACGACAATTTTCTCGCCTACTAGCGTTCACTTGGTTAATACTAAATCTTGCTTCTCGCCTTTACCGAAGAATGTGGCTTTCAAGTTGTCTATACGTAGTAACCATGGCAACAACGCGGACGCAAATTTCCTCCTCGTGCCTCGCGACACGACGTACGAAGCGTGCAACATGACATCGTCGATTTATGACAACTAGAAGACAATTTTTACTGGTGTACAAGACGACGGACAGATTTCTAAATGCCGGTATTCGATGATTTGTCTTCGATTCGACAACCCCGAAATTAACGCCATGTTGGATTTTAAATTCTCGCTGCGAGTAGCTATTTATTCTGCCGTCGTTTGATCATTGCTATAAGCTGTTTTTTTTCGGCGAGAATAGCAAAATTTGGAAACAGCAACAATGTTGTACCTATGTTTAAAATAACTTGCACTTTGTTCTTTATCCGTGTTGTTATTTATATTACATTTAATTTGTTGCCTATTACCGCATTCATTTAACAGAAACGGGAAAATAATCGTAAATAAATAACGGTTGCCTAGCGTTCGGCGAGCGAGAAGGTCTCGTTGCCTAAACGCGCCCTCACAACAGCGTTCCACGAGCATGAAGAGGCGAAGCAGATGGCTACTGTAAGGGCGCGTTTATGCAACGAGAGGGTTTGTTGTTTGTCTTATTAAAAGCTTCGGGGTACATCTGTAATAAATTATCATTATTATTATTATTACAGAAAAAACTCGCCTTTGTATTTTCGCAGCTATAAACTAGAAATCATCTCAAATTCCAACATGGCGGCGGTTTTAGCTCTGTCGGCTCGCAACGAACAAACTAAATAACGTGAGTTCAGAAGAGACTGGGACATTTTTTTCATCAGGAGGAAAACTCTATCTTGTCACGGATTATAAGACTGTAAGCAATTGCTCAAACGATATCGCATTTAGCTAATCTAAGTAGCGCTGTCACCATGGCAACAATATTTGCCATCACGATTATATTCTAGCTGCGAGAATGCAAAGGCGAGTCGTTGCGTAAACACGTCCAAAGCCAAGGCCGGCTGGGACAGAAATAGCGTGTTTTGCCTCCCGACTCGACGCTCGTGATGCCTTTTAGTGCTGCTGTGGTAAAAATAATATTCCGGCGATGTTGTATCAACTGGCCTGTATATCTTAGAAACGAAATGGACAGCTTCTCTTCACGAACTTGTGGCGGCGAGAGATGGAATATGAAGCATTAGTTACAACATGTACACATACACATTTATTCCCTCCTGATGGTACGGATTTGCAAATCGTCCGCAAATGCCAACTTCCTGCATACCTGCAAGTCAACGTGATATTGCGTGCTGAGAGTCGACAATTCATAGATTGGGGAAGGTAGGCCTATACAATATTTATCTGTCTCGCCTTTCAACACTTTCCAACAACAGAATCACGGGTTAGTTTTCACTATCTGGTTGTGCTCCGCTTCTCGCTTCCCCAAAATGGATCTGTTGACAAGCACTTAAATGTCGGGTACTCGTCAGTTGTGACGAAATTGCGCGAAGCCGAGTGTAACCTAGCGAAACAAATCCGTGCTTATCATTCTTTCATGCTAGGTGAAATGTCAAGTTGCAAATAAAAGTTTAACGAGCGGTACATCAAATGGACCAAATAGTGATGGCTCGTCACTGCCACCGCAAACTTGCGATTTCAACCATCATGCAGCCAAAACGGGCCTGGATGAGCCGTCGACCAGCGGCAGTGTAAATGGGCCCGCACGTTCGCATCAAGAACAAGAAATACGGTGGGAAAGATTCAGTTGCAATGGTCTGATACAAATACAGACGCAAACCTATTTAGGCTGCCTTTTGGACTTATATGTCAGGCTGCCTGAGCGGGGAATCGAACCAACGACCTTTGAAACCAAAGGTCGAGGTCCTAACGCTGAGTATACTAACACAGTGTCAGTATGGCTCAGCGGTAGAACCTCGGCCTTTGGTTTCAAAAGTCGTGGGTTCGATTCCCCGCTCAGGCAATCTGACATATAAGCCCAAAATGCAACGTAAATAGGTTTGCATCTGTATTTAAACTCTTCTGAGCCGATTGGCTTTCCGTCCTGTTTAGTCTAAATGCAAACTTCGCGTTATGTTTTACCTAAGTTATTTACTTCTGAAATCTTGCGAAAATATCGCATTTACGAAAGTATTGCGCGTGACGTCATACGAATCACAATTGATTCTCACAGCTGCGTGACCTAAGACGGTGTCGTACAAGGTAGCTTTGATAAAGATGTTGTTATAGCCGTACAAAACTACACTGTAAAAAATAGAACTGATCACGTAACTACAATAAATAATTTTAAAACAAAGAAACTGTATCGGAGAGCGAAGGGAGCACTACCGTCACCTAATCGCAATGCGAAATTACACATGACCCTGGAGGATATTAAAAACAGTAAAAAGTAAAACAGTGCAAGTTAATATAACCTAAGTCTCATATAAAACAATTTTTTTTAAACACTTCATAAACCTGGAAAGATCGACAGCCACAACAGCCTTTTTAAATCCCCGCAGGGAACCTGCCGAGACCGTTTCCGATGGGAAAAAGTTCCAGTACGTGTAGAAAGAACTGGCAATTTGTTTCCAGTACTTTGGACAGTACTAGGGCGTCATCAGTTACACTGTCGACAAAATGGAGCGAAGCGTTTGCAAACAACCCCGTTTGTTGAACTTTTCGACTGCTCATCGCATCTTGTTTCTTTGTCCATTTGCTTTCGTAGCGCGTCGCTGGATGGCGTTGACGGCGGTTACAACTAGCGGTTTTCCGACTTTTCCGATTTTGATTTTTCCAGCGGACAAAGCACCCGCAAATATGAAGAATTTTTGTTGGAAAGCATCAAATCTGGAGTCCAGTTGAAAATTAATGCTGGCAGAAATTTGAGCGCGCATTACATCCAACTTGATATTTACTATCGATCCGGTAGATTTTCTCGCCTCGGAAACTACTGGTTAGCATATAGGTGAGCACCTAATACCACCTGTGCATTTTGTCACCTTGATCATTCCTCAACAACACGTTCGTTTTCAGATTGGCTTTCTTAAAACCACCTGTGGGTGTACCTCAATCAATGTACAAAATCTGGTGTTAATTGAGGCAGCGGTTATTTCGCTTTGCAGATACAAAGCTTGCATTGGAGTGCATCTATAAACGGAGCCCCGCTCGACATTTTGCCTCGCTTCGCTCCAAACATTACCGTCCATATCGCTTAATTAAAAAAAAAAAAAACACGAAAAACTTACAGATTACGCCGTATCAGAGAGTACAAAAGAATAATAGGAAAAGAACATCAATACAGAAGTCATTGGATCCCAGATGAAAACATGTACTGTAGTGTTTATTGCCTGTAAGCAACCACTGACCTTAATATACTACGACTGGTAATGCTGAATGGAATTTGGTGATCACGATCGTTATTCGTTGACCTTATATTTCGTCTGTGACCATTTCCGAATGATCATTAGCATCAAACACGGTTTATCGCAATTTTTACCAGACTCGACAAATTGTTTTAAAAGGCAGAAGTAGTGAATTTCAATTTTGTTGCTTGCAATGATTTCGAAAAGAATAAGGAATTGGGTGTGTCATTGTTCGATTTTCAAACACTGCTCGTTAGTGCTTCTTTAAAACGTATTCGTTTTCGATTTTGGGATTTTTCCATTACTTTTATCACAAAAGAATTCATTTACTCAAAATAAAAAAAAAAACCTGGAAAAGCAGCCGGCGCCATAACCTTTTCGATCAGATAAATTTCACCTTTCTTTATTAAAAAAAACATCGAAACCGCCGTTGATTTCTTTCTCATCTTTTGGGAAATGAAGGAAAGCCGGGAGGAACGACTCATTACTACTGGGGGAGGAGGGGGGGGAGGATTTGTAATTTATAGTCTTACAGATGTTGTTTTTGTCCCCAGTCATAACCTACTGGTGCCTACAACCATAAATTTTGCCCCGCATTCAGAGTAAACAATGGTAACATCCCCCGACTATTACCCCGCCTCCTAACGCTCGTTCAAACGCAAACTTGAAAAAATAAAAAAGAACATCGGATGGGTTTGAAAACTTGGTTCCAAAAATAGATCTCCACGTGACGTTTGAAAAGCTAGATTTTAATTAACCGTACAGCGGAAACCAAAAAAAAAAAACCAAGACGAAAAAAGAAAGATGGTTAATGCTTGTTGCTGAGTCACCAATCAGAAAAGTAATCGGATTTGGATTCGGTGGAATTTCAACTTTTGATCTTCTGGGAATGTGAAAATTGCGCCAGTTGATACAATGAAATGCTAATGGTAATTTAAGTACTGTATAATTTTAAGTAAGAAAATTGCCTTGGCATGAGACAGTCGACCGCCGAAGTTTTATATGAAAATGAGATTCGGCGGTTGAAGCCAAACCATGTGATGATGGTTTCGTTCTACGAAATTTCAAGTCATAAATCAGGGGGAAAAAAACATCTTAATTACTCTTTTCGAACGCGATGGGAATCAGTATTCTGTTTTTCTTCGCCGTCGCGTTTTTTAGTGCTATTCTGGAATAATACTTTGGAGGTTTGTTGCATTTCCAACCGAAACCATGTTTCCAGCAGGCGAGAGGGACAATTTTGCTAGGTAATTCCAATTGGGAATTACTAGGATCTTTAGCAGGTCAAAAGCGATACGAGCACGAGACATCATGGGGCCCTTCTTTCCCAGAAAATACCAGGGGTGGCTGAGGTCAGGTGAAGGGGTCTGGATAACATTTTACAATAATATCCCAAATAATATTCTCAGATTTTCAAAGTCTACAATTTCAGTCCAGAGCCATCCCTAAAGGTTAAAACAAATCAGTGATCTTAAAGGCACTTAGTGGACTTTGTTCATTTTAACGAGTTCACACCAAAACCCATTGAGTTTGAGTTTATTATTAATATTAAGACGCATGTACACGGACAATCATATAAGTGACAAACCCACATTCCACAAGAGCAGATGCCGGCGTGTGGATTGGGGCCGCACATACATGTAAATCAAACAAGCACAAAGGAAATATATTTCCTACAATCAGAACTAGGGATCACATGCGAGGAATCCATTGCCCATCATGGATTGAAACCAGAGCAGACCTACAGTTGTTATGCCGCTACACATTCGGGGAACACAATTGGATTTCACCTACAATTCACCAACCAACTCATGTCGGGCAAAAGGCTGCACCGCAGTACGTCATTTCCTGGCACAAAGGTCATAAAAGGGGTCGTATCGACGAGGTTTGCCCATCTTGGGGCCGCAGGCTCGACCGCATTGTCGTGTCTCCACTCTTGTGCATGTTGTTTTAAAACCTTGAAACGTAATTTTCTGCCCTCGTGGTGCGTGTATGTCATTTCTACGAATATCATTGACTGTTGAGTATAAAAAAAATGCAAATATGAGACGGATGAGTAATTGTTGCACATTATTAATGAACAAATCACCGTCAACGTAAATGTTTATTAAGTGTTTGTGATACATAAGAGCGAACTGAAAGGAGAGAAGCTTTCGTTTCACATTGATTTTACAAACGCAACACACTGTATAACTATGTAGTTGTATAATTTGTGGGCTCGAAGCTTTCCGTCCTACGCCAAGGTGAGAATAACCGAGTGAGAATTGTAATTCGCCATCCCGAGTTCCAACTATGGCCGAAAGTATGCATTGCTATACTTTGTTCCACATTCTGTTTGTAGGAAACTGACTGTGTAACGTCACATTTCCTTCCACTGCGAGTGTAAAACACACGTAAATGTCCCACTCGTAGACTCTAACAGTAGCTGTGTAGAGTCTACAAGTGTGATATCCACATGTTTTTGCATTCGTAGTGCAAGGAAACGTGGCGTCAGTCAGTCAGTTTCCCGCAAACATAATGTCTATAGGAAGTTTACTAGTATCCGGAGTATATTAAGAGTTCTTCAAAGAGGAACAAGGCGTGTTGGCCAGCATTATGGCTCTGACAAAAATTACATCCACCTTATTAGGATTTTTTAATTTGATTGGTTTCCATGGTAACTCCTTCGACAAACTGATTGGTGTATGCGCCTGAGGAGGATCTGATGCGGGGTCAAGTATAGGCAGCGGTCCATTTATTATTTTCAACATACTGGCTATACCATGAATGAAGCAAGCAGTCTGCATTAAAGACTGACCTTGTGAGGATACACAATACACTAGTCTGAGAAAGACAGAAAAAACTACTGCCCCGACTGGGACTCGAACCCAGGACATCCCGTTTACTAGCCGTTCGAGTCCCAGTCGGGGCAGTAGTTTTTTCTGTCTTTCTCAGACTAGTGTATTGTGTATCCTCACAAGGTCAGTCTTTAATGCAGACTGCTTGCTTCATTTACCCTTTACCTTGTGATTTCTTTCTTTATTGGCTATACCATTTAAACTACTTAGTCGGAACCGGTCTTCTGTACACTTCTGCCACTTTCCATATATGTTGAAGCGCACAACTCTCTCACGCACTGCAACAGCAATCTCTATTATATAATCTAAAAGGAGTAACCATCACAATTGCCAGTTAAAAATGTGTAAGCCTTTAGGCCAGTTTTAGATTTTAGGCGCAACTGTCAGCTTTTAGGCCTATTTTTTACCTGCCGACTTAATTTCGTAAGTAGCAGCAGCTCGGTACGTCTCTCGGTACGCAGATACAATGTTCACCAAATGTCACGTATATACATTAGTGGTCGCGAGCGAAGTGATGGAAGAGACGTCATAATACAGTTTTGTTGATGGAGCCAGCTGCGACTCGTAGCAACTTGACGTTGCCGTGGTAACGTGATTTTTAGGCCTAATTTTCAGGTTTTAGGCCTAATTTCTTTTTACCTAACGTTTTAATTTCGTAAGAAGCAGATTACAGAGAAGTTCATTCAAGAGTAGGCGCGTATTCATCCATGCAACATGGCGACGATATAATAATTTTAAATGTGTCTCGTTCGCGAAATCCTTTTGTGTTTACTGTTAACGGTTATCCTTAGTGTTTACATGCGACTATCAAATGTTATTATTTCATTTAGTTACGTCTAGAAAACCTATTAGCTAAAAGGAAGCAATTACATTTTAATTTGCCGTGTTTTTAAACTAAATTTTGGTCACTGAAAGGACAAAGTGAACACCGTGTCGTCTTTATCTGGTACCGTCCCGAAGTTGAAAAAAGCGACGGACGGACGAGGTCGTTGTAATATATAGTCTTCTCAGCCGGTATATACGGCTCAGAAGACTAAAACCGCGATAATCACGTGATTCTTCAAACATTAGAGTATATAATGAATCAGTTTACTACTCGTCGTTCCTAGCAAACTTTTATAAACTCCTGGATGTTGTTCTGTTTTCGTGCCATTTTGTCCCTTCTGCCAATGTCTCTCTGATCTCCTGTCTCTTGTCTCAGTTTTCCTGTCTTGTGTCACGTTTCGCGTTTCTAGTTTTATGTCTGTTACGTATCTCAAGTCGGGGATATTCTGTCTCATGTGTTTTGTTTCGTTGTGATTGCTTCTTAGGCTCTGTCTTGTCTCAAGGGGGGCATGTCTCGTATCTGTCAGGTCTCTTGCCTTATGACTGTCTACTTCGTATCTCATGTTTCTCCTATATCATATTTTACAATTTGTTCACCATATTTTGACACATGAAACGAAAAGCAAACATGATTAAAAACAAGAGTCGGATTTTAAAAAAAAATGAAAACGTGTTAGTTCGCTGTTAAAAGTCCGCTACGCAAAAATGTCACTTCTCACTTCTACCGGTCCACGGTTAAAAAAAAACAGCACTCCGTAATACATAGTTTCAAAGTTAGGTAAAAATTGACTAGAATGCTAGAAAAGTAGCAGCAAAAATTAACTCATGAACACAAAAATCGGACCATTTTAAAAAAGGAGTCAAATAACTGGAATTGAAATGTAAAAACACCAAAAGATCAAAGCCGCGGAAAAATTTTTTAAATTAAGATTAGATCTGCCTTTAAACGGCGTAGCGCCTGTGAGTGCAGGTCCAGAAATTTTAGCTGTAGATGATATTCTAAAACCAAACATCGATTTAGAAAGACGACACATGGATGGATTCGAGGTGGTGAATATCTTGCAGACGGTAAGGGAACCAAACTAGACTTGTGTAACCCTAAAATTTTCATCGTGTTGGGCTGTCGAAAGCATCGAGTTACAACTGAATGAAAATAACCCTCAATTAGATAAATTTTGTTTTGATAAATAAACTATATAAAATAGTATGAGAAAATAAAAACTTTATGGCAACAAACTGGGAACCACAATGACAGCCTATACAGCTGGGTGTAACAGAATAGAGAATAGAATAAAGAATAAAAATTTATTCTCATGTAAAAAAAGTGACATTTTATATAAATAAAGTATATAAAGTCGTTTGCTCTGTTCTTAATAAACGTTTAAGTTAGTACCCACGAAGCACCAGGAAATTGGCAAAAGATAAGACATGTGATAATGATGTAAATGATAAAATAGAAACATTACGGTAAAAGACTAGGAACCACAATGACAGCCAGAACAGGGTGTACCCGGGTCTGAAAAGTCACTTTTAGGCCTAGGCGAACTGCCCCTACAACATTTAGTCATTGATATTTATTAATCAATAGTTGATGTGATATTTTTGCCAAAGATACGCAATTACATCAATATATTTAGAAAGCGGAGAAGAGTGAGTAAGGCGAGCTAAGCGTAGCCTTAAAACGTACGCCAAATTGCAAAATGTTGGGTGGGTAGTTAGTTGCACTTTGGTAGTTTGGGGGGGGGGGGGGGCAAACGAAAGGACGGATTGGAACGAAATCTGCCTCATCGCCTGAAGCCCCAAAAGCATTGTTGAGCTCAAATATGTCATAAGACGATCTAATTGTACTATACGAAATTAAGCTTTATCGAATTTATCGATGTGCCATTCACCGTTATAAATTTATAATCCTGAATGGTTAGGGAATACCGACAAAGCATATAGCCTACACCGTGTGCTACTAGTAATCAAATAAACTTTTAAAAACAAGCAAATAAAAATATCACTGCTTCTTTATAGCTAACAATATTTTTCATCGTTACTAGACGAAATAAGAACATATGATCATCGCATGTTAACCAATACAGAAAAACAGGCGATCGGGTTAAATAGGAAAACGAAAGAATTTCGTTAACGACACACATTCGTTTTACCTGAAAAAGAATGCTTGGGGGAATTCTCTTTAATGTGGCGACCCAAGCTGCTAAAGGACTCTCAAATTTGAAACGTCAAATCTAGACACATGCTAGTGTGTCGCACCAAATTAGGCAACAAACATCACAACAAACATCACATCAATTCAGTTTGTTTGATTTTGCTTGTTTTTAAAAGTTTATTTGATTACTATAGTAGCACATGGTGTAGGCTATATGCTTCGTCGGTATTCCCTAACTATTCAGGATTATAAATATATAACGGTGAGTGGCATATCGATAAATTCGATAAATCTTAATTTCGTATGATACAATTAAATCGACTTATGATATATTTAAGCTCACAAACATCACAACAAACATCACATCAATTCAATTGTCGAGGTTGTAAACCATTGTAGCGCGACGCCATAGTGTCAGTGTCTTATATCTTGAAGCATAGTTGGGCACATTTCACGTACTTGGGGAAAAATAACAATGCTGTACAAAAGCTTAGATTGTGTTGAAATCGAGAGCAATGACCCACCTGACAAAAATTAGCTTGTGTAGGAATGCCAGCTAAGCTGCTTTCACTGCAAAATCAGACCCTCATTAACGTTGAAAATGTGTAACTAGTTCGCTCATCCTCATGTTAAATCCCATAGGGTAATTATTCATCGATACCGAGATAACCGGGAAGGCTTCCAGCTATGAAATTGGATGAATGGGTGCAGTACAGTACGAACTGCGTACCTTTTATGGTTTAAAGCCGGGGGGGGGGGGCGTAACAGGGATGGCGTTGGAGGGTGCGTAAGTACGAAAATATTGTCATAACCACTGTTAGTACTGTCGGCATCGTCTCTCATTGGACAGCCAAAGTACGGACAATGACAACGTGTATATCTGACGTGCGTGCCTAGACACACACTAGTGTATAACGATAAATCTAAACAACGTTGCCAAAGAAATTGTATTCACGTCCAATTAACGAAAAATAAACCAAATCAAAATAATCAAAGCCAAAAACTTATAAAGATGCCACGAAGTTGAGAGTGGTTCGGCCCTTCAAAGAAGTGATATCAACACACCAAAACTAACTAAATAAAACAAATTACAACAAAATTAAAGCCAAACCAAAAACCTATAAAGAGGTGACTAAGTTGAGAATCGTTCGGCCTATAGGCAAAAGGTAGTAGCCAATTATTGAAAACTAATTTCTTGTTGTGGCACTTTATTACAAATCTGCACGGTAGTGAAGTTGATTAAATACACAATTAAAAAAAAAAGAGTGATGTCATATCAAAAACCAAAACTGGTAAAAGGGGCCGCCAAGTTCAGAATGGTTCGGCCCTTCAAAGGAGTGATATCAACACACCAAAACATTCGCCAACTTAATTGCCCCGAATAATACTTTGGACGTTAAATGAAAACTAGAACATTGCTACCGAAAGTAGCAATGTTATAATTTTTTCATTTAACCTTCGAACTATTAATCGGTGCGATTAACTTGTTGATTGTTTTTGTGTGTTGATATCACTCCTTTGAAGGGCCGAACCATTCGGAACTTGGCGGCACCTTTTACCAGTTTTGGTTTTTGATATGATTACCATAACTTTCCGACGACGATACCACAACACAAAATAATAACATGGTAACGTCTAATATTTCCAAGATTCCCAGTTGCTATGGCAACTTGAACTATCAATCCCGTGTTAAGGATTCCCTCCAAGTTTTTCGGCCGCTTGAACTCATGATATCAAAAGCCAAGCTCATTTGCCAAGGTATTCCCACCGACATAGACTTCAAACGTTAAAAGAAACACTCACTCCTAAGGAATTTAAAGAATTTTCACATAGCCTAACTATTAATCCGTAGAATAAACTTAGTGAAAGATATTGGCGTTTGATATCTCGACGTTAAACGGCCAAAAAACTTAGCAGGAATCCTTCACTAGTTTTGTTTTCGACGATTTTAATCTGGGTACGATATAATTTGCACAGCAATGGTTATAAACAACGTAAGAAGTATTGTCGTCGGAACACTGCGGTAGCATTCCAAACAACGACGGCTAACGTGCCTTCAATTTTTAGCCAGCGGTGATGGCGCACATTTTTTGTATGGCTAAATACAGATGCCAATCTATTTACGTTGCCTTTTGGACTT
>JAHWFP010270657.1:18938-30466 GCA_023313725.1 Lithobius niger | reverse complement strand
GATGTAATTTGGTCGTTGGTGTGTGTTCCCGGTCGCGTGATCCGGAAGTGTCAAAAGTGTGGGTTATTGGCAAAAGTGTTGGTTATCGGTAAAAGTGTGAGGTAACTTGATAACCCACACTTCTTGCGATGACGCACACTTCCGGTGTTGGTTAACGGGATTTACCCAACGGAAATTTAGCATGGCGTTGAGTTAGCGTGACGTCACAGCCGTGGTATAAGTAATATTGACCACTTAAAAAGAAACACACACTGCACAATAAAACAAAATGCAGTATTTACAATAAAAAAATTTCATCCTAAAAAATAGAACTAATCTAAAGGATATCCAGCCACAAAAAGAAGCTGGACATGTAACGCCCACGCCCACGAGCCTATGGCCAATGTTAGTTTTGCCCCTCCTCATAATGGCAACGTGTACTAAAGCCGATATTTGTGCAATTTGTTTTTAGTATCATTAATTTGCTCTAACGAGAATTTACTAAGGTATACCCTCATAACCTTAGAAAGCCACACTACGCAACGTATGAGGAGATTTTTTTCTATTTCAGTCAGTGATCAGAAAGTCGCAATTGGAAATCCCGTGTCACCACCTAGGTACAATCAGGTGAACCAGGAATTTTCTCTCTGGCGTGTTTTGTATAGGAGAATCCTGCTTTCGCCAAGATTTCCTTAAATATCTGGTATCCTCGCAGGGCCACAGTATTTAATGCAGACGATTTATTCTTTAATCTGCTAAACTTAGCCATCCTTTGGGCAGAGAAATGTCTTAACATTTACAATAATTTAAATTTTGCACATAATCGTACGGCCAGTTGGTGCACTTTATTCTTCGGGGGCGAAAACTATAGCAACAACTTTGACTGATCGTGCGTCCGTCCGTCCGTCCGTCGCCTGTTTCAACCCCATAACGGTAACGGATAGAGACAAACGGTTTTCACTATTAGATTCAGCGACCAAAAATCAGGTTACAAACACGACAAATTAAAACATCGTTGCTTCATTGTAGCAAATAGGCTTTCTAACTCAATCCAATAACATCATTAATTTTGATAGTAGCATTTAACCAATCCAGGATAACACGCTATCGTAAAAAGAAATGTGACTCCGTTAACGACACGCATTAGCTTCGTTTAAAATTCGACACCGCGTTGTATGGATGAATAGGTCAACTGTCGAAACCAATTCTCCGTTAGCCGCTACTTTTGGAAATTAAGAAAATCTAAAATAGGCCTAAAAGCTAAGACATTCAACCGGTAATTTGTAATGGGTACTGTTGTTGCATAAATGTGTGCGCCTCAACATTTTCGAAAGTGGCAGAAGTGTACAGAAGACCGGTTGCGACTAGGTAGCCACTGAAGCCTCTTGTTCTTTTCTGGTCCTTGCAGATAGTGCAATTTATGTTCTGGAGATGTATCTTTGCTTCTAACTTAAGTGAAATGTACAGTGTGTCCCAAAAGTCACTTGCCATGTGGGGGTTAGTGCAGATGTTCCAAGAGTCGTTCGTTTGCAGCAATACAATATACAGTATGTCTCAGAAGTCCTGAACCAGGTAGGCCTATATGGTATACGATGTACGCCTACACCATATTAGGCCTAAGGTGTACAAATCAGCAAGCTATGAGCAAAATATGTACCTAATGGGAGTGGCAAATGTCTTCCATAATAGGCGTTCACTCGCAGTAAACCCAGGACTCGAAGCCAGGACTTTCCTCTGGGTGTAGCATAGGTCTATACCATAATCCTATACACTGTATAGGCCTATACCATATAGGCTTACCTGGTTGAGGACTTCTGAGATGCACTGTATAATTCGGCTTCCCAGGTCATCTCTGACAGCTGCAAGCATTTGTAGAGTTAGGGCTCGTTTAACGCAACGACAGTTTTCTCGCTCACTAGCTTTTACTTGATCAATACTAAATCTAACGACTGCTGCTCGCCTTTAACGGAGTATGCGGCTTTCAAGTTGTCTATGCGTATTAGTAACCATGGCAACGATACAGACGCAAATCTTCTCCTCATGCCTCGTGACGCGGCGTACGATATTTGCTTGCAATATTTGAGCGTCGATTTATGACAACAAGAAAACAATTTTTACTGCAGTACAACACGACAGACTGATTTCTGAATGACAGCACTCGATAGTTTGTCTTCGATGCGAAAACCCTGAAATAGACGCCATGTTGGATTTTGAATTCTCGCTGCGAGAAGTTATTTATTCTTCCGACATTTGATCGTTGCTAGAAGCTGTACTTTGAGGGAGAATAGCAAATTTTGGAAATAAAACGTGAAATGACAACAATCTTGTAGCAATGTTTAAAATTACTGTAGCACTTTGTTCTTTATCCGTGTTATTTACAATACATACAATTTGATATCTATTACCGCATTCATTTAGTGGCAACGGGAAACTAATCATAAATAAATAACGGTTGACTAGCAAATAGCATTCGGCGAGCGAGAATGACTGGTTGCGTAAGGTCACCCTTAGGGCGGGTTTACGCAACGTAAATTTTCTCGCTCACTAGTTTTTACTTGGTTAATACTAAATCTGCTGGCTGCTTCTCGCCTTCACCGGAAAATGCGGCTTTCGAGTTATCTCTGCGTTGTAACCACGGCAACAACGCGGACGCAGATCTTTTCCTCATGCTTCTTGACACGACGTATACGATGCGTGCAACTTGACAGCATCGATTTATGAAAACAATTTTTACTGCAGTACAACACGACAGACTGATTTCTGAATGGCGGCATTTGATGGTTTGTCTTCGATACGATAACCAGAGATACTATACTTATAGAGATACGAAACGGGCCACGATCGAGCGACACGCCTTGTGCGAAGTGCATGCCGGGAAAACGACGGAGCGACCGACGCGCCCTCGCTCGATAATCCTGGGCAACTAGTTGCTTGCAAGCTAACAAGCCGCTGGTTGCACGTTATAACTTGATCGCGAAGTTTCAACTTTGTTGATTTTATTGTTAAAATGATTGATTTGATTTGATTATTAAGCTATAACCATTACTGCTCTTGACAATGGTTTAACGAGTGAGAAACAGTGGCTCATGTAGGCAAGCCATCGCTTTGAATTGAATTAAATTGAATTTATTGAGAGCATAGTTTCCCGAAACCATGCGCCCTGTCTAAACAACTGTTTGGTCTCTTTGGTCTCTCAACAAACAAAACCTCGCAATCAAATCGTAACATCAAATCAGCTGCTTGTTAAAGGTCATCATAATGTGATTATTATTGTGCCATCAACTGCACCATATAAAAGCTTAAACAAATAATGCTTTCAAGCTAGTTCCTAGAAGGACGCGATGTTGGTACACTGTCCCGTTTGTTGTCGCACTGATGTTTGTTTCGGTTGGTTCCCAAGAGTTTTCCGTTAACAATACATGTCGCAATATTTCGTTTGTAACTGATTATTACTACCAATCGACTTTACCCTTTATACTGCCGGCAGCTCACCCTTTTTCATTGCTGTCGTGCAAAGAATGAACACGCTCTCCCTTTTCATTGCATCCGTGCCATAAATGAACATGCTGCTCCGGTTTCACTGGTGCCGTGAAAAGAATGCGCTTCCAATCGCATTAATGTATCGCATTTGGATTGGTTGTAACAATGACTGCGTTCGCCACCTATGAAAAAGCCCCCCCGTCTAGGGGGAGGGGGGGGGGGAATCAGGTTTAATGGCGCGTCCATAGGTAGGTCGCCTAGGGTTCCGAAATATATAGAACTATATTGTCAATTAGGGCCTACGCTAAACCTTTTTTTGCTGTTTCCTAAAGAAACTGAAATATGAATTCGTTGTTATTGGGAGGTTTTCTAAAGTGCTAAGCATTCTAAACGGAGGAGGATGTTAATTTCTCTCCCCCCCCCCTTCTCCCTAAAAAATGCCTCCGTGCATGACAGATAAGGGAGACTGACTTTTCGTCTCACGGACTATTCGTTCCCAAAAGATTTGTCTCGAACTGTCGAAAGGATCCACAGAATCTGACCACAGAATGTGAGGGGAGAACACGGGGGGGGGGGGGAGGGGGGGTTGCGCATGTCGGAACTAGCTACATCGGGTACAGCTAGTATTAAATATTGCTGTAGAGCATTGCATTTCTGGCCAGCTGTTTGTTTGGTAGGCAGTGTGCTCCAGCACACGTGGAAACCTAAATATGAAAGTCTTTATAAAATAAAATACTGTAAACGTAATTTTGAAGTAAAAAATCTTCTCATCTGGTAAGTAATGAACCGAAATATTTTAATAACCCCCCCCCAAAAAAAAAAAAGTTGTTTATATCTGCAGTACCACGTACTAGCCAGGTGTAGGCCTGCCAAATACAAAAGTAAACAACAAAAACATTGTGAAGGAAAAAAAAGATTTTAGAAGTTCAATAATTTTATGCTTGGCGGAGAGAAAATTAATTAAAGTATTCTGGCACATTTGTTAAATGATACCTTTGTATTCTATAAATGCAACATTTTTCGCTTTAAATTTGTAACTTGGCCAATTTGTAATTTGATTACACAGCTTTCTTAGCAACATTTTCCCTATAGAGAACAGCTCTCTTCTGTGCTTGTTTGTACATTGTCGTTGGCGCAGCCCAGGATTATCACTAGATGGCGTTACTAGACAGCGGACATTGCAGCCGCTTCCAGGCGTGTCGCACCCTAGCATTGTCGGAGATTGGTCGTTTCGTATCTCTATAAGTATAATATCTCTGCGATAACCGTGAAATGGACGCCATGTTGGATTTTGAATTCTCGCTGCGAGTAGCTATTTATTCTACCGTCGTCTGATCCCTGCTAGAAGCTGTTTTCTTTTTCAGCGAGAATAGCAAATGTAGGAAATAGCGTGAAATAACAACAACGTTATAACAACATTTTAAATTGCTGTTGCACTTACTTCTTTATCCGTGTTGTTATTTATAATACATTTAATTGGTTGTTTATTGCCGCATTCATTTAGTATAAAAGGGACGCTAATCGTAAATAAATAACGGTTGACTATAGCAAATAGCGTTCGGCGAGCGTAAACGCGCCGTTATTCCACGGATTGTTTGCGTAATTCTGGTCTTTAAGTCATCAGCTTTCTCAATAAAATTGACACCGCTTGATGTAGTTGTTATTCACTATCGCGACGCCGACGGTGAAATTCGCTGCATATCTACACAGCTTCGATGGTGGTTGCCACACAGCATTAACATAAGCTTAACACGTTGCTCCGCTGTCAACATGGTCGTGATTGAGCATTCCTATGTAACCAGTTGCCTGAAGTACACTTTTATGGCAAGTGACTTTTGGGACATACTTTGTATAGGTAAATTTAATAGTTTCTAAACTTTCCCTTCCTCGCATTCTACAGACATCAAACATCAGTTTCAAAACCAAAAAAATTAAACATAGGTCGTCCATTGCTAGAAAGTGTTTTTAGCAACTGAGAAATAGAGTAGTTACCACTTACTGCCAAAATTGCTGACTCGATGACTGTTTAAACGAGCAATTACTTGAATTTAATTTTTCTTCACATTCAGCCATGAGACTTGTGTAATTCTACAAACAACACATAAACATTAGATAAAAATAACAAAAATATCCATAGAAAATACGTAGTGCCTACAGAAAACACGAAAACCGAAATAAAAGCTCGAAATTAACACTTAAGCAAGAGAAAGAAAAAAAACATCCGTGAAGGTTAATAGAATACTGCTGGCCTAATTACATATGGGTAAGTCTAACATTAGGGAAGACAGGTATAAAGTAAATTGCTTACGTGGATACATGTGCCTCATCGACAACAGTTTCAGCACGCAGGTAGCCTTATTGTTGTTATTTTCATGTCTTAGCATTAATCGATTATTGAATTTAAAAATTACACATCTTCACCTTGTGCTCCATTGACGTCGTGTTACAACTATCTTTTTAGTTTTTTTTTTCGATGAATGTACAATATTTACTGATGAATTGCCCTACATTATTTTTTTCCAAGGGGCGGTCAAAATTTCACATAAACATTTTTTTGCCCTACATATTTGCAAGTAAAACCAAAAAAAAAATACAGGAAATCATTGACCCGTTTTATTCACTTCCAAATTTAAATACAAAATGTAACAGCCATTGTATGTACATACGTTTCGTACCCTCGTCTGAAACGGTTCACGTTAACGTAGCGGATGAGCAAGGTGAAGCCTCACAAACAAGCAACTATTTCACAAAATGGCGACTTTTATTTCCTGCACGGTTCTGGAGTGATTGGTTTCGCATGCACGGCATAGCATAAAATAAATAGCGATTAGAAAAATTTTAGATATTGCCTGTACTCGGAAATTCTTAAACAGTATTGTAGTTAAATAACTGTAAAACGGTTTGTTAAATTTGTCTAGTACAAGCAGAAGCTAGATAATTTTTTTCAATAGCTATTCATTTTATGCTGTACTATGCTGTACACGCCGGACCAATCACGCCATAATCGTACCGTTCAGTAAATCAAAACCACCATTTTGAAAAACGATTATGCTTGGCAACTTGGTGGTCTATACCGATGTAAGAGCGACGAAGACTAAAGGCTTCCTCCTTAAAGAAAAATTAATTTATCAGACTTATTTACACCAAAAAATTATCAATCTTACTGCCAAATATGCAATTTTATATTTTCGTGACAATTATTATTATAATTATAAAACATGATGGCAAGAGCATAGCTTAAAATCCCCCACCTTCCCCCTCCGCCAAATAAACGAAAAAAAAAAAAAACAACAGCAGCAAGAAGAAAAAAAAAAGTTGCAGCACCTGTTCTGAGATGAGGCTCCGCATCTTAATATACAGTTTAATAGCTTACACAGTTTAACAGTTTATTGCTGATAGTTTAATTAGTGGTGTGCGTCTTCAATGGCAGCGTAAGTCATTTTTTTGCCGTCAGTATTTTGATAGTAATCAGCTAGTAGAACATAAAATCTGTGTGGAAAGTTTAAATTGAACTTTGAAAATGAATGATATCGTGAGTTCATTGTGACCGACCGACGACAGGAAAGGACAGAACCTTCTTTGCTGTATTTGATACTATACGTCACTGAACGTTAACATCCAGGTTTTTATGATTACTCTTATTTCGACGAAGGGAGCACTTTTAAAGCCCTACATGCTCGGCAATACAAGGATGAAGTAAGAAAAGATGGGGTGGAATGGGAGGGGGGGGGAGGGTCTTTTGGAAAATGCACGACTTCCATGTGAGTATTAAACCATGCGCAATGGCAGTTTGCCGTGACGTCACCATGAGCTAGCCAATGACGAACAAGAACAACGGCTGTTTGGTCATCTGATTGGACTAGCCCAGTCACGTGATATGCACGTCACTTCAAACAGCCATGGCACGTAGTATAGTAATAAATTAAGAATCACATTGGAGCCATACGGCCCGGTCAGTATGGCTCAGCGATAGGACCTAGGCCTTTGGTTTCGAAGGTCGTGAATTGATTCCCCGCTCAGGCAGCCTGACATGTAAGTCCAAAGGGCAACGCAAATAGGTTTGCATCTGTATTTATTTAACGCTACCAAGCTAGTGGCTAATTTAGCATATGAATTATTAACGTCAGTACATGCAACAAACTCACTCCAGGCTTCAAACCTTGGACAAACATCCACTGGGCTACAACAAGATTTTGTTTTTCCCCCAAAAAAGAAAAAGCTGTAAATATTAGCAATAGACCAAGAACACAATGGAGCCAACATTGTGAACTGCATGACGACATGTAAATTTTAACTCGTTACTATTGCTCGCTTGTCATCCTTTGCGGTTCACAATGTTGGCTACATTGTGGTTCCCAGTTTGTTACTAATATTTACAGCTAGTTTCGTTTATTTACAAAGACTGGGCATTTCTTTCAAGAACCTAGCAGCCATTGAGTTATTGGATAGTGTGATTGAATACGTGAATGGATATATAACAGTTTAATCAGTATAGAAAGTGTGGGCTAATAGTTAAAAAGAGATTATTTTGATAGTAAAAAATATTGCCTTAGTTTTATTTCCAATACCAAGATAAATCACAAAGTTCGCAATTGATTCAAGGCATTCCATAACTTTTCGGACTTTTGTCGAGGGAAATTTCAAAGTTTTGTATGACATCTCAGGTAGAGTTTAATTTATTATAAATTTTAGTGTCTAAATAATTCTTGCAGAATGTACAGACTATGATGAAATGTGAGATTCATCTTTAGTTTTTAGTCCGTAATATATCAACAACGTGGTATGTTTATTCTCTACAAACGTCTAGCCTTGTATGGGAGAAAGAATACAATGAAAACGAGGAAAAAATAAGCCTTTTCCCCCTTGTTTTTATTGTATTCTTTCTCCCATAAAAGGCTTGACGTTTGTAGAGGATCAACATACCATGTTGTTGATATATTACAGACTAAAGACTAAGCATGAATCTACATTTTGATCATAGTCTGTACATTCTACAAGAATTATTTAGACGCTAAAATTTATTAATAAATGAAACTCTACCCGACATACACAAAACTTCGAGATTTCCCTCGACAAAAGTCCGAAAAGTTTTGGAATGCCTTGAGCCAATTGCGAACTTAGTGATTTATCGATTGAATGGATTTTGAAAATAAAACTAAGGCAATATTTTTTACTATCATAATTATCTTTTTTAACTTTTACCGTACACTTTTTATACTGATTAAAATTTTATACATATTCAAACACGTATTCAATCACAATATCCAACAACTCGATGGCTGCTACATTTTCATCATAAAGTTCATCATCTGACTTCATATCCAGAAAAAACATCATCGGAAGCAACATGTTCATCAATTTTTGTCCCTCAAGAACTTATTGTAAGTGTAAGACAACTTTTTTGTACGTTGATGCCTTTTTCTGTCTGCATGAGGCAAATAAAACAGTTGCTGAACTACAGTATATAGTTTATGTTTGTAGAGCAAACATTTTGGATTATATTATCCAAAATTTTGGATAAAAGTATAATTTCAACCCAAGCAAAAGTAGCATATTCTACAAAGTTTTGATTGTTTAGAAATGTACCTCAGGGCAAGTGATTACAAAACAACAACAAAATTTCTTAATTTTTTAAAAAATGCAAGCTCTATATCAGTGTGAAGAATGGATTTTACTTATTTTTGAAAACATGATGCCTAAACTATAACATACTAAAATCTGAACTAAGAGACTTGTACGTGTGGTGTTACAGGGAAAGTTGCTTAAAATTACTTGCACACTCCAGAAATGTAATAATTTTTCTCCAGTCTTTTGGCTAAGTCCAACAGGGTCATTAATTTTTTTTTCTAAGTCGATACGACTTAACGGGTGATTCCAAAAAAAAAAGTTGCTTAGAATCATTTGTAAAGTCCAGAAATGTAATAAAATACATGAATCCAGGTGATATTTGTGTGTTTTTGGTTAAGTCCAAAATGGTTATTCATTTTTTTTTTCTAAGTCGTAAAATTTAACTTGGTTTGTTCAAAACGCTGCACATGATTTAACTTGATTTGCACGAATCAAGAATCTTACTTTACCCGCAAAAGAAAGGTTTTCACTTTTTTTTGCACAGATAGAAATGTATGTGGGCTCCATCTTACAACAAATGTATGGAAAGCCATCTAACTCAATTTTTTTTCAAAATGTGATTTAACTTGTTTTGCATGTTTGCTCTTCGTTTATTCTAAGTCTGTATTGAAAATTATGTCACCATAGTCAAACAATTTACCCATATGTTCTTTAGTTACATACATTTGCACGAAGGCTTTGAAAAACTGTTTGTTGCCTGGTGGGAATTTATTGTTACGCCACTAGCAAGCAGATTAAGCCAGGTCTACACTCTAATACGGGTGATCGTAGGGCAACAGCAAATTGTTTCACGTACTGCCCAATGCTGGTGGCATTTACCATTAATATCAAAAGCATTGCTGTAACTGTTTGGGGATTTCGACAAGCTCTGACAATAATAAAAATAATAAATGATTAAGAGAGGCTATTGCTGTAGATACAAAGCAGCTGGTGGGAGTAGATACAGATTGAGAATTGTGGCTAAATATTCATGTATTGTCAGGAACATTGTTCCCATTTTCTATGGTCTCAAGTAGGACCAGGCAAAACAAGGCACTTATCTTGTTAAAAGAGGCAATATTATTTCCTTAAGAAAGCTTCATAATAATTGATCAGCATTAAAAGAAATATTATTTTTGCAAAGGCAATATTATTTCCTTAAGAAATCTTCATAACAATCGATCAGCAGTGAAAGAAATATTATTTTTGCAAAGGCAATATTATTTACTTAAGAAAGCTTCATAATAATTGATCAGCATTGAAAGAAATATTATTTTTGCAAAGGCAATATTATTTACTTAAGAAAGCTTCATAATAATTGATCAGCATTAAAAGAAATATTATTTTTGCAAAGACAATATTATTTACTTAAGAAAGCTTCATAATAATTGATCAGCATTAAAAGAAATATTATTTTTGCAAAGGCAATATTATTTACTTAAGAAAGCTTCATAATAATCGATCAGCAGTGAAAGGAATATTATTTTTGCAAAGGCAATATTATTTACTTAAGAAATCTTCATAATAATCGATCAGCAGTGAAAGGAATATTATTTTTGCAAAGGCAATATTATTTACTTAAGAAAGCTTCATAATAATTGATCAGCATTAAAAGAAATATTATTTTTGCAAAGACAATATTATTTACTTAAGAAAGCTTCATAATAATTGATCAGCAGTGAAAGGAATATTATTTTTGCAAAGGCAATATTATTTACTTAAGAAAACTTCATAATAATTGATCAGCATTAAAAGAAATATTATTTTTGCAAAGGCAATATTATTTACTTAAGAAAGCTTCATAATAATTGATCAGCATTAAAAGAAATATTATTTTTGCAAAGGCAATATTATTTACTTAAGAAATCTTCATAACAATCGATCAGCAGTGAAAGAAATATTATTTTTGCCAAGGCTATATTATTTACTTAAGAAATCTTCATAACAATCGATCAGCAGTGAAAGAAATATTATTTTTGCCAAGGCTATAATATTTACTTAAGAAATCTTCATAACAATCGATCAGCAGTGAAAGGAATATTATTTTTGCAAAGGCAATATTATTTACTTAAGAAAGCTTCATAATAATTGATCAGCATTAAAAGAAATATTATTTTTGCAAAGGCAATATTATTTACTTTAAAAAATCTTCATAACAATCGATTAGCAGTGAAAGGACTATTATTTTTGCAAAGGCAATATTACTTACTTAAGAAATCTTCATAATAATCGATCAGTAGTGAAAGGAATATTATTTTTGCCAAGGCTATATTATTTACTTAAGAAATCTTCATAACAATCGATCAGCAGTGAAAGGAATATTATTTTTGCAAAGACAATATTATTTACTTAAGAAATCTTCATAACAATCGATCAGCAGTGAAAGAAATATTATTTTTGCTAAGGCAATATTACTTACTTAAGAAATCTTCATAACAATCGATCAGCAGTGAAAGAAATAT
>JAHWFP010270657.1:0-12281 GCA_023313725.1 Lithobius niger | reverse complement strand
GAGAATCCCAAGAATCTATGGTACCATGATAGATTCTAAACAGTTTAATAAATAAAGTGGATGCCATTGTGTTAAAGGCTGGTTGTGACCAATGGAGAATTTAAAGAATCTACACTACCATGATAGATTCTAAACAGTTTAGTAAATAAAGTGGATGCCAGTCGATTGCCATTGTTTTTCTTTGTTTGCTGCTCTCAAGCCACACGCGAGCGTTAGCTCTTGTATAATGAGTGTTTGCTTTTGTGCTTTTTTTGTAACCTGTGGTGGATGAATAAACTTACTTAATTACTTTAAAAAAAACAAAAAAAAAACAAAACATTGAGTTAAAGGTTGGTTGTCACCAATAGAGAATCTCAAGAATCTACGGTACCTTGATAGATTCTAAACAGTTCAGTAAATGAAGTGGATGCCATTGAGTTAAAGGCTGGTTATCACCAATGGAAGATCCTAAGAATATACATTGACCGTCTATCAGCTGTTTTATTGTTAACCTTTACATCTTGCCCCCACGTAACCGAGGTCATAGCATTTAAGTGTTAAATTCAACCATGTTCAGACGTCATTTTACAATGAAATTTTGCATACATCCTACTGATTTGTTTTGTACTCGAGTGTCAAACACCACTCAACAAATTTTTTAAAATAAATTTCTCCGGAGCCGAAGTCATCTGAAGCATCTGCTTAATTTTGAGTATTACTCAAACCTGCTCAACCTGCTTAATTTTGAGTATTACTAGATGTTTTTAAAGGAGAAACAAGTCAAGTAAGGGAGGGGCAAAGTTAAGGGATTTGATCCTGAAAACTTCTGATCACTGCAATGTACAGAGAAATTGTCCTGTTAGGCTAGAGCCCTACAGCTATTGAAGGAGCATGCAGTCTCCTACACTAGCCTGGTCGGCACAGACTGGTAGGAACTTTGTTAAGATCTGGTTTTTAGTCCTCAACCACATTACTTTTTAATGCTAACAAGCACAAATTATCAAAATGTGTCAACATCATGTCTTTGCTTTCTTTCTCAGGTTTTGTTTACTATCAAAATCAAGCAAAAATGTCAACTCTTGTTTCATATACCCATTGTTCCGTTATTATTTAGGCCTACCGAGTTTCGTACTTTGCTACTTGAGGAACAACAACGAATTTTCAACAATGAATTTGCTGACCAATAATGAATTTTTTAACTGATTTTACAGCAAATGATTGTGGCAAATAGGCTCCATAATAAGATAAGAGTTATAATTGCGGGATAATACATTTTTTTTTATGAAAAGTCGGAAGATTATGTAGGCCTATAGTATAACTGTCGGACAACTTTTTTTGTTTTCAGCTACACGATGTTGGTAACTGTATCCGAGCTATAACTTAAAAATAAACCAGCATATTGCGATGTGTGGTTATCTGGAATTGTAACTGTTTTATATTGCATGAATTCGATAACCAAAAGTAAAACATTTTAAAACTTTCTATTAATACTTCTCGTCTGACAATCACACCTGTCTACGGCGTATCCAACACTATCCTAAAAATTAGGATACGTTTTCATTTAATGATATCGTAAATTCTCAAAGCGATCGATCAGAGATTATCAGATGGCTCATCAACCAACAAAACACTGAATGACAAAGCAAACAGCAAGAAGCTAATTGGTTCTTCAATTTGGCTAATGTGCTAGGGAGGGGAGATTGGCAGTGGACTCGTAATAAATGGTTCCGTTTAAAACACTTGCGTTTTTTATTTAAGTAGGTGTGACCATTATGCAGCTTGCCAGCTTTTAGCTAAGAAGGTTCATGTTGAAAATTACCTAACCAAACACATCACGACAATTTCATATAAGTAACACAGGTTAATAACTACGACTCCAATCGTACCATACACGGCGATATACTGTATATGATTGAAGTCCTCTTTCCAGCATAACTAAAACTATTAATTTCTCCGTTCCTATTCAATACATTTCGACCAAACTTGGCCGGATAGTACATAGGTATAGAAGGTATATTTATACCAACTTTTATGCATATCCGTGAGAGAGTAAACGTACGGAGCCACACGTAAGTTTGAAAACTGTTCACTTGTTGTTGTTGTGGTTGTTCTTGTTCTTGTTCTTGTGTGATACGGTTTCATAAAAACTACTGCACCTACCTAAAATCTGAAACATGATCTAGGCCAGAAATTTCCCTGGGCTTCATCCTCACAGAGACCAGTTTTTCGATTGGTCGAGCCGTCCCGGAGTTACGGAACCCTGAACGATCATTTTTATTGAATTACATTGTTTTACCATTGTAATTAGGGAACAAAGCCACTCAGCAAATTCCAGATGCAGGCTTTCAGCGCTGAGTTGAGTTGTTTCAAAGCAAGGCCCGCTGAGATAGTAGCTGCGTTCCTCGCTCCAGGCCCGTCAGCTCTGTGCTCTTCCGGTATTAGTTATTGACAGACACTCCAGGATCGTCCAGTACCTTATGGCATGAGGATTGGTTTCTGAACAAAATTTATGCTTTAAACTTTAAACACGTAAAGGAAACGATCAAATTGCGAGATCTGGCGCATATTGAGGGCTTTTCACGCATTCAATTAGTCCAGATACAAATTCCTATGGGTTCTCAATCCGTACGGCACTGGACGACTCCTAGCGTGTCTGTCACTAAACAGAAGCAAGCTGACCGGCCTGGGAATGGAGCTCAGCTACCATCTCAGCTGGCCTTGTTTCAAAGTAGCCAGCAACAAACGACTGCATGTATAAAGCTTTGTTCTGCGACGCCATAGCTGTAAAAAAGGTACACGGATTACAAACAAAAACGTCAAGTGTGCCATAAAACGGGGGTTATATGATTGAATTTTCACTTGTTAAAATGTACACGGATAAAAATTGATGATTTTTAACTGAAATAATCAAAAGTACAATTGAGAAAATTGCATCTGTTTAGGTGCTGTTGTGCTTAACCAATCATATATTTAAAACGTAAAGCACAACAGCACCTAAACAGTTCCAATTTTGTCAATTGTACATTTGATTATTTCAATTAAAAATCGTCAATTTTTATACGTGTACATTTTAACAAGTGAAAATTCAATCATATAACTCCCTTTTTACGTTTTTGTTTGTATCCTATCTATGTTTGTTGAGTATCCCAAGTTTGTTGATTTTTAAATCAAAGACAAATACAGTTAACTTACTTTTTCCCCTTATTTTACATCTTACCTGAAAGATAGGACTGATTCAGTTATTACTTTGTTGTTCGTAGCTGGTCCCATTATTGGAGTAATTGATAATAAACAAATTCTCAAAAAGGCCTTTTTTCTTCGTGTTTTACTTTGTAGGACTCTACGCATCATGAAACCAGAAAATTTTTAACCCCAACCGCTGATTGTAGTTTTTGTTAGCATTGTTGTACGCATGTTATTGTTTTCGTACACTAGTCACCTGCTCCTGACATTATATGATGAACGAGACTGTTTTTTTCTTTGATAACTAACAAACAGTACCACCACTAAGTCTAAAGTTGAGTTTACAGGCCGTGCTTATTAGAGTTCGTGTGCGCACGTGAATTTCAGAAAATTGAACAGGAGGAGGAGGCGGAGGCGGCGGCGGAGCGGCTAACAATGTCAAAATGTTACAATGCTGCAACATGTAACAATATGGTAATAATAGGCGAGGCGCACAATATCGGATTTTAGCTCACTTGTCAAGATGCAACGATGGTTGGGTGACGGGAAACTAACATTGTCGTTGTTTGAGTTAGCTAGCTCATTGTGGTCTTAAATGGTCTTGATTTTTCCTTAAATCTTCAAGTTTTAAACCGTAGGGTGCGAAGTCTTAAATTTTGAGGCCCGGCCTCAAAATTTGGCGGCCGACATGACTGAGTGACTTATTTACTTTTTTAATGCGGGCTTCGGGAAGCCAGTTGAATTGTTTCCGCGATTGTTGCCACGATACTGAACCAATCCAGAATCAACTACTCATCGAGATGACGCATGGTAAATCCAGAAATACACTAATGTGTTGCCAAATAATAATCATGGGAGAAACCTTCGGCGGGAACCTAAGCATACGTATCCCTTTCTAATGTTCCGTTTTTTCGGAAAGAAAAATCGGTGGACAGTGGACACATAAAATGGAAGCGAAAAAAGCCAACAAATTAACTGAGCAAAAAACGGCTTCGCCGTTTAGAAAAAAAACCATTAGAGCTCGTATCCCCATACTCACAGCCCTGAATGTACACGAATAAAAACGGATTAGAGTTCACTCGAATGCAACGAACTATAATTTGAACTCCAATTCGCAAAACGTAAACCCACAAACACCCACAAAATAGACGTCATAAACAGCAGGACGCTACAAAATTGAAGGATAAAAATGCATACACAAAACGAACACAAATTATAGTTCAAATTATAGTTCGTTGCGTTCGAGTGAACTCTAATCCGTTTTTATTCGTGTACCTTCAGGGTTGTGAGTATAGTGATACGAGCTCTAATGTTTTTTTTTCTAAACGGCGAAGCCGTTTTTTGCTCAGTTATCATATTAAAAACCAAAACGGGTAAAAGGAACCGCCAAGTTCCGAATGGTTCGGCCCTTCAAAGGAGTGATATCAACACACCAAAACATTTGCCAAGTTAATCGTACCGACTAATAGTTCGAAAGTAAAATAAAAACTATATAACGTTGCTATTTTCGCTAGCAATGTTCAAGTTTTCATTTAACGTCCAATATTATTCGCTGCGATTAACTTGGCGAATGTTATGGTTTGTTGATATCACTCTATTGAAGGGCCAAACCATTCGAAACATGGCGGTCCCTTTTACCAGTTTTGGTTTTGAATATATCAGTTCTTTTTAAAAAATTGTTTGTTATGCTCAACTCAACTAGCCTGCAGGTTTGTAATAATGTGCCATGTCCTCAACAGCACGAGTGTCCATTTTTCCAATATTTTAATTTCGTATCACGCCTTTGAGAGGCCGAACGATTCTCAACTTGAAAAACACTGGGGTAGAGGGGACTATGGCAATCACTCGCAAATAAATACCAGCTAAGATCTTCCTGGTACATACATCCGTAAGTTGCTCACCAGTTTCGGCCAAAAGCACAAGAACCCGCGTATGCGGCAAACACCCAGCAACAACATGAAGGCACGTGTTCAGAGCGACCTGGATACTATGGGTCGACTCTCTAGACCCCGCCAAGACGGAAACGGGGAAATCCCCAGATTACTTGATGTAGGTCATGTAAAAGGCCAAAATAACTGAGTGGTTTGCAACAAGCCTGTTGCTGGCCAGCAACTTGAGAATCTGGGACCGTGAGGCTATGCTGTCTTTAACCACAGTAATCTCTCCAATCCAAGTCAGACGAGGGTCTAACCTGAAGCAGAGATATCAAATCCCTTTACTCACTATTGAAGCAATGGACTTTGTCAACTAGAACTACGTTTACATGGCCACAAGACAGCACATTTTAACGATACGCTTTGAAATGCGCATCAAAAAAGGGCTCATATTTACAAGATACAAGACCACGACTACGAGCATTCCGCTAGCGAAGGCGATTCGACCACTGCGATCAGAAAACCCTTCCTACGTGCCGTCCCTTTGGCAAATAGTGGGAACGTTCCATGCTGCGTTATCCTATGCATTTAGTAAACTAGGTCAGCTTAGACGTAAGTAACCAAATATATGCAAGACTTATGGTCTTCCTAGTCATGTACACTTATTTTCAGTTTATTTACCTAAAATTCGGGTGTTACCATCACAAATTACGCGGGAGCCGTAACTTTGTCCCCCATCTTTACCAGTCGATCTTCAACGACTCAATGCAATTGCGAGTGTATACATGACTATATAAGGACGAAGCGAATCACACTGCCGATCCAGCTCCGTGAAGCGCTTCGGTTTCTGTAGCGCAAGATGGAGAAAGCTCCACGAACGGGTGTTCACAAGACCCACGGAGGCGACACGGACGTGATGCACATCCTTCTGAAACGCTTCAAAGTGGTCGTGTAAACGTAGTAAATGAGTGCCGGTACCCTTAACTGCTAGCAATGATAAATCGAGAAACCCGGTCTAGGGGAAACCCACATGTCATTAGCCGAACGAGCGAAGCGATCATGGACAAATACTCGATTGAATTTGTATTTAGTGTCGGTTTGTTTGTCTATATGAATTTATTGTTGTTGCTTGAAACACGATAGTGTTCGCCGTTTTCTTCTGATATAATTGAAATTTCATGAAAGGGGGGCACGAACGAACGAAACTAGTGCACGAACTAAACTAGGTACACGAATAAAACAAGGTGCACGAACGAAACTAGGTGCACTTGTGCACGAACGAATCTATTTCGAAGGTAAAATCCACGCCGCCAATATTTTCGGAGATAACGGCTTTTAGTTTTAGCCCGATTTACAGCCAATATTTTGTTGTATCGATAAGGAAGCAGCAGTAAAAGAGACCGATCAACAAGGTTAGCGGGCCCAAGCACTAAACGATCAACACAAGCGTATTTTTCATACCATACCATATAGAAAGTTCTTTTAGTGTGAAGACTGCAAAAAAAATTAACCAATACAATACAATACAATTTGCTGCCAAATTACACACGTTTGGAAACATTCGACGGATCATTCTACAGCAAAACACTCGTCCGTTGTGTCAAAGCTATCCAGATGCCCTCGTAAAGATCAGCGTTTGACTCGTTTGCAGAGAACTGGAAGAAATCGTATAAATGAAGCAGTGGGCAGAAATCATGTAGATGAAGTGGTTACGAAAAATGTTCTGAATTATATTTTACAACTCGAGGGAAAACATTTGTATTATAGCTTCCCTTTCTCGGCCGAGTATGTGCTCTTCAGAACACATTTATATGCCTAATTTTAAGCATTTATCAGTCGCTTTCATAACAATGTATTCTGCCCGCTAATGTGAGCATCACACAGTTGCGAAAAAAATATTTGAATTCGAAAACTGTTGCAAGACCGTCAGTATTGTTAGGCCCAAGCCTTGCGTGACGTCACTAAAAAAAGACTGCACGAAACTTGTTCCCTGCCGGACGAAATTCTAGCTATTGCAGCTGATCGAACCTAATGTGCTACAGCAACAACAACAGAACAAATATATCATGGGTACACGACCAACCAGCACCAAGATGTCTGCCCACTTTCGCCTCTCTCCACGCAGGAGCTTAGCTCTCCAAACTAAACGTAGATCTGTTGACAGTCGCAGTCTTGTAAACTAATATTGCGTCGCCAAGCAGTTTACCCCTCCCCCTCACCACCTATCTATTGCAAACGAATTCCGATTTTTCTGCATTATTAGTTTTTAAACGGGCGTAAAGCTAATGGGCTCGAAATTGGTTAACTAAATACGGATGCAAACCTATTTACGTTGCCTTTTGGACTTATATCTCAGGCTGCCTAAGTGGGGAAGTGAACCCATGTCCTTTGAAATCAAAGACCGAGGTTCTACCGCTGAGCCAAACTGACAGGGCGGTAGGACCTCGGCCTTTGATTTCAAAGGTCATGGGTTCACTTCCCCACTTAGGCAGTCTGAGATATAAGTCCAAAAGGCAACGTAAATAGGTTTGCATCATCCGTATTTAATTATTAGTTTTACCTCGAGCTTTGAAATGTGTCAAACTATGGTTCAAGATGTAAACGGTGTGCACAAAAATGGGATTGAACAAATTTAGGAATGTGAAACATGGACTTACCGTAAACCAAACTGTGTCAATGTGGCTGATGTAACTGCTGATTAGGCAGTAACAAATGTGAAAATTATGAATGAGAAAATTTTTAGACATAAAATTCCTCCAGAAAAATGTAGAAGTGACGATAAGACCATGTGACCTTTTGTGTATTCACAGTCCTATGGTGGTTGTGATATCCACCCAAAACCAAAACTTGTGTAAAAGTTATTAGCCGCCAAGTTTCCAAATAGGGTCGGCCTTTGAAAGTAGTGATATCGTTGAAGAAGGGAAATGCCGCCAAGGTCAATCCTATAAGCCAAGTTAATCGCACCGAATAATACGATGGACGTTAAATGAAAACTTGAAGATTGCTACTTGCTACTTGCGGTAGCAATCTTCAAGTTTTCGTTTAACGTTCAATATTCTAGTTTCCATTTAACTTTCGAACTTAGTCAGTGCGATTAGGCTAATAGAATTAACCTTAGCGGGATTTCCCTGATTGAATGATATCACTTCTTCAAAAGGGTGACCTTTTTTGGAAACTTGGCGGCCTCTCTTATCCAGTTTGGTTTTGGGTGAATTAGTTTTACCCCGAGCTCTGAAATGTGGCGAACTCTGGTTCAAGGTGTAAACACAAACTACTTGGTGCGCCGACTAGCGTGTGTCGAGATAGGTGCATAATATTCAATAACATACGTGGCCATTGTTGCCCAATATAACACAACGGTGATTATTGTAACGAAGTGTAGTTATTAATCCAAGATTATACCGAAATGTCGTTTGGGCTTATTATTTTTCGGATAGCTATTCTATCCTCTACAGGCTAATTTTTAATGGCCTTGTGGACTATTTAACCACATTTATGCTAAAGAAGGAAGGATTTTTCGTTTTGTTACAGGTAAGCATAACTGCGAGGTATTTGAGACACTTTGTTGATAATCGAGTATTTATTTGAACTGTGTAGGCTCAAAAGGCATAATTAAATAAATGACGCCATCTTTAATGCCGAGTCATTCTGAATAGTTTCTTGAAACTATTGAAAATGACTCTACATTAACGATCACATCATTAATTGAATTAAGCCTTTCCGGCCTACGCAGAGCCTACAGTCCTCCTTAGTATACGAGCGACGCCAAATAAATTCGTCCCACAAAATAGTGAATTGTTGTGCAGCCACACAAACCGTAAAACCGACATAATGTAAAATAACTCCCCAACACTATGCGTATGGTGTAATTCTATATATTGTTGTTCCGTTATCGTTTGTAGAGTTATTTTTGGTATTACCGTATAGATTAGTTTAGACACGTAGCCACTGCCCAAGTTTTTGTCAAGCAGGTTACACCTTTCCTAGGAAAAAGTTGGCGAGCAGTTACGAATAACTAAACAGCACCTTCCGTTTCGGCCTTAAGCGTACACAAGTCAGAACTTTGCTGGGTAGTTATCTAGATTAGGGGCACCACGCCAAATCACTTTATTTTTATACTAACCAACGCTACTCTTCATCCTAACACTATTTCGCATCACAAAAACCGGGGGAAACGTCTATAAACTTCTCAAAAAATTATTTAAACGACGTAAAATGCTAGTTACAGACACGCTAAAGCTACGACGGTGGCAGCCATACTGTGAGGTGTTTGATTTGAGAAGCAGGGTAGCCAGAAAACCCAATTTTCACATCAAAAAACGTTGCGGAAATTTTTCTTTCGTTGTTCTGTTATGGCCAGTTTCGTGTGGTTTTGTTGTTATTGTCAGTTAGGTTAGGTAGGTTAGTTTAGGTTAGGTAGGTTAGGTTGGTTAGGTTAGGTAGGTTAGGTTTGGTTAGTACAAAAATTAAGTGATTTGGCGTGGTGCCCCTAATCTAGATAATTACCCCGTATAGATTACTTTAGACACGTAGCCACGGCCCAAGTTTTTGTCAAGCAGGTTACACGTTTCCTAGGAAAGAGTTGGCGAGCAGTTACGAATAACTAACCAGCACCTTCCGTTTCGACCTTAAGCGTACACAAGTCAGAAGTTTGCTTGAGTACTTTTGTTAATAGTTTTGATGTCGTAATTTGGTTATTTTGTCCTTTAAAGTAGGAGTTTTTCCGTTATTTGAAGAGTTTTGTTGGACTGGTCATTAGGGTGGGCTGAAAAAATTAAATTTTCGAAATTCAGAATGTCATAGTGCGGAAAAGTTGCCTTTTAGCATGACTACCACACATAAAAAAATTCCTAACACTGAGGTCAGGTCTTGGGTTGCCAGAAGAGCCCTGAAGTTTATTTATAATAATAATAATACTAATGTGTTTATTGCTCAGTAAAATGAGCAAAACGGTAAGCAAGGATTCCCAGAGGGACCACTAACACCTTACCTTAAGTTAACTAAGAGAGGGCATATCATTAAAATCACGTCTCAGTATCGTAGGATACATCGTCAACAGTATAAACCATACTCACTGCAAGGGGCCATTAAACACAACATCAAAAGATAAAAATCATGTTTTAAAAACATCAGTATCATAGGATCCCTTGTCAACTGGATAAACCATACTCACTAATGCAAGGTACCATTAAACATGTCATCCATTATACATTAAACATGTCATTTAACATTGTATGTGAATGGGTGGAATGGCGAAAAAGGCAAAAATGATGATTTGATTGGTTTAAAATTAAATTTTATCATTATCTCATTTGATATTCTACCATGTAAATAATGCTGTAATTGTAAGGAATTTAATTTTTATTCAAAAACTACGGGTGTTATTTAACATCAAAGATAGGCTAAAATAGCCATTTATGCATATTTTGGCCCATAACCTCATTATCAAATTTCTAGAAAAAAAATAAAAATCCTAAAAATTGTGGTTACTTTTTATGGCTTCTGGTATTATCAAACGAGATAATGTTAAAATTAAATTTTAAAACAATCAAATTATCATTTTTTGCCTTTTTCGCTGTTCCTCTCACTGACATACAATGTTAAACTTCAAGGCTCTTGTGCCAACCCAAGACGGGACGTCAGAGTGATGAATTTTTGTGTGTGTGATAGTGATGCTAAAAGGCAACTTTTCTGCATTACGACACTTTGAATTTCGAAAATTACTTTTTTCAGCCCACCCTACTGTTCATAGCAAAAAGTAAAACATCGACGCGAGAGGCCGTTATTGCTGCTTTTGGAGAAATTGAAATAAAAGGGAACTGAATGAGTCGCGGCAATAAAGCTGAAAAAAAAAAACAATTTTGCTGTTTGTGGTGGTAAGGCGGGTATTGTAGATTAGGTTAAATATGTTGCCTTGACCCGAAATCCACCTGGCACGATGCGGGTTTCACTGGGGAACAACTTTCTGTGTTGTGTCTCGGAAGGGTTTTTTTTTTTGCTTCCATTTACTGCGGCCGTTTTTAGTCTTACGCCGTTAGGATACAACTGGTAACGTGCTTTTACTCAGACCCTCCGAGCCTATTCTACATTAATTGAACATTAAAATAAACTAAGTGTAGTAGAACATTACGCATGTGGTTACCATTTTCTCTACTGATTAGCCATAAAGATTCTCTTCAGGTTCATTTGGTCTTTATTCTAAGAATCAAATTGAAAGAAGCCGTAACTCGAAGAAGACCACAGATTACCATCACCTCTCACAACCACATCAAGGACCACGGTAGCGGTCCTTATGTAAGCCTCAGCATGAACTTCCATGTTAAACGTCAAACTTTGAACTCCTATAGTCTCGCCCAGAATTGACATAGACCGACGAAATTCGGTATTTGGGGTCGTGTCGTAACTGTTTCACCACATTACAAATTTTAATGACAACAATCAAACCGTTCGGCGTCCACAGCATGGCCATTTCTTGTTGTTGTTGTTGTTGGGACTCTTTGCCCTCACCTGGAAACCGAACCACTGAACCGATTTTCAAGTTCTATAGCTTAAAACGTAGGTTTGGACAAGGCCTACGGCCTTTCGCAGGCTATTTTAACGTAACTACAATATTCTTGACACGGAAAGCCAAATGGGCTAAAACTTTTGCTCTCACCTAGAGATCGAACCAATGAACCGATTTTCAATTTGTATAGCTTAAAATGTAGGTATTAACACTGATCAGGGCCTTTTGCACCCGATTTTGATGTGACTGCAGTATACTCGTCGGCAGAGCAATTATTATTGCAGAGCACTTGGCAGAAATCATTAATGTTGCTGTTGGGACTCTTTGTCCTCACCTGGAGATTGAACCACAGAACCGATTTTCAAGTTCTATAGCTTAAAACGTAGGTATGGACAAGGTCTAGGGCCTTTCGCAGGAGGCTATTTTAACGTAACTACAATATTCTTGACACGGAAAGCCAAATGGGCTAAAACATTTGCTCCCACCTAGAGATCGAACAAATGAACCGATTTTCAATTTGTGTAGCTTAAAATGTAGGTATTAACACCGAACAGGGCCTTTTGAACCCGAATTTGATGTGACTGCAGTATTCTCGTCGGCAGAGCAAATATTATTGCAGAGCACTGGGCAGAAATCATTAATGTTGCTATTGGGACTCTTTGTCCTCGCCTGGAGATCGAACCACAGAACCGATTTTCAAGTTCTATAGCTTAAAACGTAGGTATGGACAAGGCCTAGGG
>JAHWFP010270656.1:0-16801 GCA_023313725.1 Lithobius niger | reverse complement strand
TCAAAAAGTGTACTGGGTTTAGGAACTTTCGTGGTACGAAATGATAATAGTTAAATTTGGTACCTTATCAACTAGAACCGAAATGGGCAATTGGATTTATTATGGTTAATTTTACAATGGCAGTGTTCTAGAGCGACGCACTGGCGTGTCCGCACAGGGGGTACTATAATCGTGAAGGTTCGAAAAATGCGCTGCTAAATTAACCTTGTTAAATTCGATTGTGCCTTTGCCCATATTCGGGCTGGTGTGTGCCGGTGTTTAAATTTAAGCACTGTAGCGTTTATGCTTATAAACTATGAAACTTGTTCTGTGCCGAACGCATAGGGCTGCTGTGTTGTTTTGTGTTAACGTTTAGTGAAAACGGCAAACAATTAAAAGCCTAGTCAATTGTTTAAGTTGTAGGCGCTTGAATTTAAAACTAGGTAGGCTACGGTAGTTTAGTGGCTTAGTTGTTAAGCAAAAAATCCGTTTAGTCTCGAGTTGCTTCCAGTTTATTAATTTAAATGGAATTGTAATTAAATTATTTAATAATTTAATTTGTTTAAGTGTAGGCTTATGCCTGAGACAGGTGAAGTTATTAAAACTCCTGTAGTTGCTGTTTTAAATACAGAATCGGGTGCTAGCACCAGTGTTAAGTTTGAACTTAAATTCAATTGTAAGTAGTTCTAGTGAAGACCTTACAATGGCTTCGAAAACTGCCGGTTTATATGCGGAGTTCGACGCCGAAAACGATACCTGGGAAAAATACACTAATCGTATTGGCTACTATTTCAGAGCTAAGAAAATCCCAGCGGCCGAACAGATTGATTTTTTAATGGCTTCGGTTGGTCATAAAACGTTTGACAGAATCTTGAATATTGTTTCACCTGCTTTACCAAATTCAATGACGTACGACGTTTTGGTGAAAACTATTCTGGACGATGTCGAACCTCTACCTTCTGTAGTTTCTGAACGAGTAAAATTTTTCCGTAGATCAGAGAAGTCGGATGAAAGCATTAGCGAGTATATTGCTTCGTTAAAATTACTCACTAAATTTTGTGATTTCGATAAGATCACCGCGATTAACGAGATGATTAGGGATCGTTTGATAGGCGGGGTTAAATCCGAAACGTTACAACGCGAACTTCTGAAGTAGACTCTGGATTTGAAGGCTACGACATCATTAGCTTTGTCTTTAGAATCTGCCGAAATAGATCAAGAAGTTATTCGTTCCCATTCAAAGAGTGTAAACTATGTTTCTCACAAACCGAACAGAGCTCAAGCAAAAGTCAAATTTAACAAAGACTTAATCTGCTATTGTTGCGGAAAAAACGGGCACGTGAAAACCCGATGTAAATACAAGGATTTTATTTGTGGCCGTTGTCATATTAAAGGACATCTAAAAGCCGTATGTCGAAAAAGTAGTAGCAGTAAAACTTCTAAAACTGCAGAATACTCAAAACCAAGCTCGAGTTCGAATTTTAAGGCTAGGCCCAAAAGCAAACTGAAATACAGTTATAAAAAGAAAGTCCACAGGGTTGAACGTGAAACTGACAGCGAATCAGATAATGAGCCCGAAAATTCTGAGTCTGCTTCGGCAAGTGAGTGCGAGTCGGAGGAAGATTATTGTCTGCAAAATAACACAGTAGGGCTGTCTGAGGCTGCAGAGCAATTTTCAATTCCTGTAGTGACAAATAAAATCATAATATTAGTGAATTCCCTAAAAATCCACAAATGGATTATGCCTATCTGCCTTAATGGAATTAAGCTTAATATGGAACTTGATTCCGGGGCAGATGCTACAATAATACCAATTGAGTGGCATGAAAAATACTTTTCGGATTGTCCTTTAATGCTGAGTCCGTATTCTATCCACTCATACACCGAAGGGACGGAGAAAACGATTTACACAGTAAGTCTCAAGGTTAACGTTAACGGTCAAACTGAATACTTGGATGCACTAGTTTCAAAAATGTATAAACCCGCATTAATTGGGAAAGATTGGCTTTCAATCTTTAGAGTTAATTTTGAACCATACTATGATTTGCAAACTAAAGTTAAAAGAGTCAAACAGGTTAAAGCAAGGATTCCACCAGTTGACACGGATGCAATAGTTAAAGGTTTTCCCGAACTTTTCAGTGAGGGCATGGGTAAATTCAAAAACTTCAAAGCCAAGATTCAGTTGAAGGCCGACGCAAAACCTGTGTATAGTCGAGTTCGCCCTGTTCCTTTGGCCTTAAAACAAAAAGTTAATCAGGAAATCGAGCGCCTGGTTAGCTTAGGAATTCTTGAGCCAGTGGCAACCTCAGAATGGTCGACACCGATCGTGATCGTGCATAAAGCGAATGGCGACATTCGAATTATTGGCGATTACAAAACCACCGTAAATCCACAATTGGAGGTGGACCATTATCCGGTTCCCACAGCTGCTGAATTATTTAGTGAATTAGCAGGTAGTGACAGATTTAGCCTTATCGATCTTAAGGATGCCTTTTTACAAATTGAATTAGATCCTGAGTCGCAGGCAGCATTAACAATAAACACTCCCCTGGGTCTTTTTCGCTGGCTTCGTGTACCTCTGGGCCTTGCGTCCAGTCCTGGAATATTCCAGAGGGTCATGATGCCAATCACGAGTAAAATCCCCAAATGTTCACCATTTTATGATGTCATCCTCGTGAGCGGGAAGGGGGGAAAGCATGACGAATCTTTGAATCAGCTGCTAACTGCTCTACAGGATGCAGGGGCTAGGCTTAGGATCGACAAGTGTAAGCTGTCACAGCCTGAACTAAAATATTTAGGACATATGATAAATGCTGAAGGTTTGCACACACTCCCTGAGGTGGTTGAAGCAGTCACAAACGCACCGAATCCAACTTGTATTCAAGAACTGCAAAGTTTCTTAGGATTCGTGAATCATTACTCAAAATATCTCCCTAACCTTGCTCATATTCTTTCCCCTGTTACCCGGTTGTTAAGCCCTAAAGTAAAGTGGACATGGGGGACTGAATGTGACCAAGCTGTTAGCAAAGTAAAAGAATTATTTGTTAAATCTAAAGTTTTGGTGCATTATAACCCAAGATTAAAGCTTAAACTGGTTTGTGACGGCTCACCCTACGGGGTGGGGGCGTGCCTGATGCATGTAATGCCAAACGGCGAATAGCGTCCAATAGCTTTCGCTTCACGGAAGCTAACCAAAACCGAACAAGGCTACAGTCATTTTGATCGTGAGGCTCTCAGCGTGGCTTGGGGAGTTAAACGGTTTCATGAGTACGTTTACGGTCAGAAATTTATATTGCAGTCTGACCAAAAGGCTTTAATATGGATTTATGGCCCTAAAAAGGGTATCCCACAGATGGCAGCAGCACGTGTACAACGTTGGGCGGTTATGCTTAACGCTTATGATTATGATTTCCAACATATACCAGGCAAGCAGAATTTAACTGCTGATGCACTATCTAGACTTCCGCTCCCTAACGACAAGGAGTTTGAAGAGGCTGAACAACAGTACAATGTACTAGCGTTGGAAACCATCTCCAACTTACCAGTGCTAAACGAAGCTTTGGTTATGGAAAGCAAGCGTGACAAATTACTGTCGAAAGTATACCGTTACGTTAATCGTGGCTGGCCTGAAGTGTGTGATAATCCGGACATGCAGCCGTACTTCACACGCCGCAATGAAATCTCGATTGAAAGTGACACACTTTTTTGGGGGTTTAGAATCGTCGTGCCGACAGCTTTAAGACGTCAAATTTTAAAAGATTTGCACAGCTCACACCTTGGGATTGTTAAATTAAAGAGCTTGGCTAGGTCTAAGGTGTGGTGGCCTTCTATTGATGCAGATATTGAAAACAAAGTTAAATCCTGTTCTGATTGTCAAGAATTTAAGGATACTCAATCTGCAGGACCCAAGCATACCTGGGAGTATCCACAAAAGCCAAATTCTAGATATCACGCTGATTTTTTAGGACCGTTAGATAATTTCATGTTTCTAATCCTAGTGGATGCACACAGTAAAATTCCGTTCGTGCACAAAATGAAAACTACCACGTCAGCTAAAGTTATTGATATTTTGAATAACCACATTGCTGAATACGGGATGATGGATTCCTTAGTTAGCGACAATGGACCGCAGTGGACCTCTAAAGAGTTTAAATCATGGTTAACAATTAACGGAATCCAACACCTATCAGGCCCGGCTTTTGCGCCGTGGGTTAACGGATTAGCCGAAATTTACTGAGAAAACGTAAGGTTGCACCATCTCCACCACGTGCAGATGATGCAGTGCAGCCTCCAATAGTATCAGGTCGTCCGAAGCGAACCAAACGAGCTCCGGACAAGCTCAACATTTGATAAATAACGTAGGCTAATATAAGTGTTCGTAACCTGTTCTACGTCAGCCCAACTGGGGGTTGTATTTTAACTTGTGCGATGCTCGCAACCTGTGTAGGAAATGTTATTTGTGCAAGAATAGACCTTGTAAATTTTAAATTGTGCCTATGGTTGGCAACATGTTGTGTTTTCAGTTATTCATGAGGAAAATTGATTCCTCGGTTTTATAACATGTTTCTTTTCTCTTTCATGTAAAATTTCCTTCACGACCGGACAACTGCTTTGGGAGCTGAAACAGCCTCCGGCGTGAGATAACCATCTGTAACAAACTAACAGATGAACTCAGCAGCCACATGTTTGCAACTAATCAACTCCGTTGTAAACAGCAGTTGTTGTTAAAACCAAAAAGCCATAAAAGAAGGAAACACTACCGAAATCTATTCAGAAAAAAATAGCAATTACAAGCCAGTTTACATGAAATATAAATCAGATTGATTTCATGATACCAGTTTTTCAAGCATCATTAAAAATTCAGATATTTTGTTGAGTTAAGGGGGGGGGTTACAAGCTTTCACAAAATGTTTAGTTCTTCTTTTTAAGCGACACATTTTCTTCATAAATACAACTTAAAGTAGGCAGTTACTAATATAAAAAAAAAAAATTCATGTCTTCGATAATACATATTTATTTTTCAGCTAGACTTAAGAATTTATTTTTTATTTATTTTTTATTAGTTGGTTGTATTGTGGTGTCGTCATAGAGGCACCACAATGGTAGTCTTTTAAGTCCCAATGTTAACCCCATACATAGCCTAACATACCTCTTTAGTTAATCAGTCTATCCATACAATGTCGTTGCCATACTTATATCACACGACTACATGTCATGTGACATTCAATATATAAAGGCTGTACCAACTGAATAAAGCCGTCCTTCAAGTGTTAGCCTACAACACTGTGTTCCTGTTTTAATCATGCCTTAGTGAACCCACAACAGTATGTCAGACACCTGCATACATCACAATTGTTATCCCAGGAAGGAGTACCTTGATAAAGAGAATCTGTATCAATTGTCAAGACTTCTAATAATGTCGCTGATCTAGATGTCACAAAATGTTCCAAAGACTTTAAATGGATGTCTTCCAGATCTTTTCCTGCCAACCGTTTCAAAATTTGTTCTTGTCTTGGTTCTTTAAACTTTCCATAATTTTCATAATTGGAGTTCTTTTAGCTATACCTTCTCCCTAGAAGCCCCTCCCCCGCCCCAAAAATATTGTAAGACCGTTTTTTTTCCCAATTGCTAGGGAAAGGACATCTTGGGTTGAAAAAGGCATTTTTTTTACCATCTTGTTGACCGATTCATTGGTTGGGTAGGTAAAAGTAAGACATCTAGGGTTATACAAAATGGCGTTTGGGTGGGGATGTACCCCAAAGTGACTGCACCTTGTCAACTAGATCTGTTTTTCTTTTCACTAATTATTCTAAAAGATCTAGTTTTACGACTATAATTAATTCTTTTTTTTTTAAGAATTTTTTTCTCCGTTTTTAGTTCTTTAATTCACTTATAGTCCTAAGTTTGATTTTTTTTTTGGGTAAAATACATTATAATAATAATAATAAAAGAAATTTACGACGATAAGTGGTCGGCTGCGGAAGAGCTGTTAGCCGCTAACACTGCACCATGGAAAAGTAGGATAGTGATTAAGAAAACTGCTAAGACGGTCTCTTAAGGAAATGGGACAGGTCTTCCAACAACAATTCATTACGAAAAAAAAAACACTTAAAGAACTAGTACAGACTGTTTTAGAACGTAGGGCATTCCAAACGGATACTACGTGAACTGAAAAAAAAATTTTCTGCAGTCGAGACGAGAGCCCTAAACGGCAAGCTTCCAAGGATGACCACTGGTGATATGAGATCGTTGCGCAAGATCAAAGAAAGGTAGATCAATAGAAATTAAGTTATGTAAAATTTTAAACGTTAAAATTTTACGTAACTTAATTTCTATTGATCTACCTTTAGTGTTTAATTAGTGTTCATTAGTGTTTAAAATTTCGTTCTACCAGGGTTGGGGAATGAGGGGGAAACTAAACCGACGTAATATACATCTGACAGGAACTTAAAAAAAAAAAAAAGCTGAAAGTGGAACGAAATTATGAATATTTGAAACAGTAAATTTAAATATTTTTAAATTTAGTATACCATTATCCTATTCAGATTTGTATACTGAAGTGTGTCGTCACAGGAGGAATATTGCAGTATATATGTTGTGTTCAGATTTCTGCACCCTGAAGTATTCCATTGTATATTCCATACTATATACATATTCATATACCATGAAGTATACCATTGTACTCCATACAATGTATACCATGAAGTATACGATTGTATACTCTATATGGTGTACTCCATACTGCATATATATTTGTATACCCTGTAGTATACTCCATAGTGCACAATTCACAGAAAAAGAACATTTTGCCGGCCCCCAGCCAGGCCGGCAAAAAAATGGTTTCTTTGTGCCTAAAACATACTTGACCTGATAATTTAGCATTACATTCCTCGAATGTGATGTTTTCCTGGAGGTTTCTTCCGGTGCGCAGGCGCCTGCTTGCATCTCCCTACTGCGCATGTGCGTGGCAGTACTCCCCTATAAAAGCGACAGCGCGCCCGCTATCAGCATTCATTTAACTCTCAATATGTCAGGCGGTGACTCGAGAGGGGAGGCAGGGCGGGGGATTAGGTTAAGTATGTTTTAGGCACAAAGAAACCATTTTTAGCCGGCCTGGCTGGGGGCCGGCAAAACGTTCTTTCTTTGTTGCCAAAACATCTTAACCTGATAATTTAGCATTATCAGCAGACCTCGTCAAAGTTTGGTGGCGGGCACCGCCCTGACGAGCGCCCCGGGATGCAAGCAGGCGTTCCCCCAAAATTTTTTGTCTGGAAGAGAAAACATTGCACTTTATTCAGAACAGGTGAGAACAGGAACTTGGACCTCTTTCGTAGGGTTTGGTGGCCCTGAAAAGGGCCGTTGTTTGGGTCTAGCTTCCTTCTGGATGGCTTGCTTCCATCTAGATGGCTTGCTTCTGTGTTCTGAGTGCTTAATGGGGGGGGGGGGTTGACCACAGTTCTGGCTGCGATGATTGGTCTCAGCCGGTGTAGTCCTGCTTCATCTCTTGACATGTCCCTCAGGTAGTGGGAGGTGAAGGTTGATTGATGGCGCCATGACGCTGCTGCTGGAATTTCTTCTATTGGAATGGCGTTGTGGTGGGCCCATGATGTGGAGACAGCTCTCAGTTTGTGAGCCGTCACTCTCATGCTCTCCTTCGGGGTTTTCTCATATGCTGCCTCGATTGTTTTCTTAATCCATTTTGATACCATGGCTGCTTCGCCAGATTGGGGATCAACTGGAAGAAAAAGTTGGTTTCTTCCTTATCAGATGACCTCATGACGTGTCCGGGCTAGGTAGAAGCATAGAGCTCTGCCTGGACACAAGAGGCGTTCAGGTTTGTTTCCTAATAGGGTGGATAGAGCTGGAAAAGTGATTGGTTTAGGGGGTTCCGAAGGTTTTTGTGTTTTGGCTCTGAATGTTGCTCTTGGATATAGAGTGGCAGAGGAAAAGTTGGGGCTGAAGATGCAGTATGCTGGGTCTGCTGAGAGGGCTTGAATTTCAGAACTCTGAAGGCTGGCCGCTAGAGTGACGAGAAAAACCGTCTTGCGGGTCATGAGATGAAGAGAGGTGTCCTATAGGGGCTCATATTGTTCACCCGTTAGGGACTGGAGGACGAGTGAAAGGTCCCAGTCTGTTATTGACCTTCTGGTAGTGGGTCTTTCATTTTCGTATGAACGCAGAAGGGCTCGGTAGTCAAGTAGGTTAATGTTGTTGGCAGCTTTGAAGACAGTGTTTAAAGCAGAGCGATAGACCAGGATTGTAGAACCTTTGAGTTTGTCGATGTTGAACAAGTCTCTGAAGAAGTTTAGAAGGGTGGGAAGAGGTGGGTTGATAGAATTAGCCTGATTTGTGATACACCAACGAATCCATGTAGACCAGTGGCTGTCGTACATCCGGTTAGTGGAATCCCTGGTTGCCTTTCAAGCGATGCGTTCGGCCTCTTCTCGATGAATTCTAGCGTTTTTGAGGAGTTTGATGATAGTAGCCACCCGTGTAGGTTGAGGTTTGGTACATTCGGGTGTAGTTTTGTTCCTTTCTGTTGGGACAGAAGATCTGGTTGAGGAGGTAGACATCTTGGAGTGTCGAGTGGGAACCATGCTGCTGATGGCCAGAGGGGGGCTATGAGCAGGAACAAGCTCCGACTTTCCTGGATTTTTTGAAGAACTTGTGGAAGGAGCTTGAAGGGGGGGGAAGAGGTAGGCGAATAGGTTGTGCCATGGGAACGTCAGGGCGTCTACTGCTACTGCTGTTTCGTCCGGAATGGGGCTTATGTAATGGGGAAGTCTGGCATTGTGCCTCGTGGCGAACAGGTCTATCATTGGAGTGCCCCAAATGGTGAAGAGAGATTCGCAAATGGATTTCTTGAGGCACCATTTGCCCGTCGGTGGTTTCTGGCGTGACAGAGAGTCGGCAATCACATTCCTGTTGCCTGGGATGTGGAGAGGATGGAGTGTGATGTTGTGCGGTATGCAGAGGTTGAAAATTTCTGATGTTAGGCTGTGGAGAGATCTGGATTTTGTTCCACTTTCTTTCTTTATGTAGGCTAAGGCAGTCGTGTTGTCGGACTGGACTTGTATTGTCTTGTTTCGGATCTTTGGGAGGAAATGTTGCAGGGCGAGTAGGATTGCTTGAAGCTCGAGGGAGTTGATGTGGTCCGTGCAGGTTGGCGGCCAAAGGCCTGAGACTTCCTGTGTGCCAAGGTGGGCACCCCAGCCGGTTCTCGAAGCGTCTGTGAAGATGAGTAGCTCGGGTTGGGGCTCGTGAAGAGGCTGTGTCTTCGTGAGGTTGGTTACATCTGACCACCAAAGGAGAGAGTCCAGAGGAAAGTCGGGACTGAAGGGGATTCGCTTGTTCGGATGGTCCTGATTGATTGCTTGGTTGTCTATGCGGTCTTACCATCCATCGGCCATAGGGGACAAAGTTCGCCATTGCGTCCATCTTCCCGATGAGGGACTTTAGCTTCTGAGGAAAAAAAACTTGTTTTCGACCGAAAGAAACGAGCGTGAAGAAGAAGGTCTTCTATTCGTTCCGGGGAGGGGGCAATTCTTGCTGTGTGGAGGTCGAAAGAAGCTCCTAGAAAGGTGAAGACTTGTGCTGGTGTTAGGCGAGACTTTGAGTAGTTCACCCCAAAGCCCAGCCGGTTTAACAGGGAGATAGTCTTGTCTCTGTTTTGTTCGAGTGTGAGAGGATCCGGATCTTGAGGGCCCAGTCGACCGGATAGGCGTTGGCCTGAATTTCGTTTTGGTGTAGGTTTGCCAATATTGGTTTGAGAATCGTCGTGAAAATTCTGGGGGCTGCATTTAGGCCGAAGGGAAGGCAGCGGAATTCGTAGACCTTTCGGTTGTAGATGAACAGAAAGAGGTGTGTGATAGCTGGATGGAGTGGGACATGGAGGTCAGTGTCTTCCACGTCGATCGAGACTGTCCAGTCATTTTGTTTGAACGAAAGACGGATAGATTCGAGAGTTTCCATTTTGAAATGATTGTTTTGGATGTATCTGTTGAGAGGTTTCATGTTGAATATCAGACGGGAGCCTCTTGACTTCTTTGGTCGAGTGAAGATAGAGCTGTAAAAGCCTGGGCCTGGCTTGCGGCATTCCCTTATAGCGTCCTTCCGCAGGAGTTCTGAGACTTCGAACGAGAGACGCGTTGTTGTCAGCAGCGAAAACTCCCATGGTATGGTTGGAGAGAGCGGTTGTTTCGACAGGAATTCCGGACGAAAGCCGTGTTCGATGATGAAAAGGACTTCCGAGTTTGTTGTTAGTTGTAGCCAAGCCGGGAGAAAGTGGCGGAATTTCGCACCGACTGGAAGGCAGGATGGGTGAGAGGCATCATTGTTGGTTCTTACGAAAGCCGCTTCTGCCCCCTGGTGACGAGTGGCGGCTCGCTTCTGCTGGTTGCGTTGGCCGGAGCGGGAGCGAGGCTGGTCCGTCCGAAAGGGCTGCGTGTTTCTCGGTTGAAAGTGGGAATCGATTGTGCAGGGGCTGGCGTCTTGTTCCAATCGTCCGAGAGAGTACGGGGATTGGGATGTCTGTTCTTCTAAAAGGGACGAGAGGCCGAAGAGTTTTGCTTCTGCGGCTTAGGCTTCCTAGAGATATCAAGGTGTGGGGCGAGAGTTGGGATAAACCCTGAAAAAGCGTGTCCGATTCGTGGATCGGCTGGTTGCGGAGTCGGTGTTTTGTGGAGACGTTCAGGTTGTTGGCGGACGAAAAGCGATGTCTCGGAGGAGAAGCGTGTTGTTGAAGAGGGCCCTGGTAGCCCAGTTGACAGAGTGGTAGGTGGCAAAACTTGCTTTCTGAAAAAGTTGCGTTATTAGGGACGAAAGATTGCGTATTTCCTCAGGACTTGCGTCCGATGATCATTTCTCGTACAAGGCGTTGATCGCCGTATTAAGGACGTCAGCTTGTGAGGCGGCACGGAGACTCAGCCGAAGGCACTTGTCATTTTCGTAAAGGACGAAAGTTGGGATGCCAGCTTTCTTAGGGATCGATAGAACGGTGCCGAAATCCATCTTTACTTCGCTGTCTAAGAATTCGCATTCTGTGTAAGTTGCGAAGTTGTTCGGGTTCGTAGCGCCATCACCCAGCGGGCGAAAGAAGCTGTTTTCACGGCCCGGGCGAGGTGGTGGTGGTTCCTTGTCGAGGACGAGGGGGTCGCCTTTGCCGAGCAGGGAGCCTTCATTCCGAAGGAGGCAGGTTAACAGCGTGGTGGATTGTCCCAGAAGGTTGCGAGGTTTGGTGTCTTTGTCTCTGAGGGCAAAGCCGAAACCAGTTTTCAAGCCCACGGTTGATCACGGGAGCGTCAGCCGACTGCGAGGGCTTGAAGAGGAAGCAGTCGGGCACGGTTTCTTCAACAGTTTTCAGAAGCGAGGCCAGCGGGAGAGACTGATCGCCGGCGGCATCATCCGGGAAGTGAATCCTTCTGCTGGACAAAGCGGGATGGCAGGTGGCGGGATACCGTCAGTAGCCGAGGGGTCGGCTGCAGGAGAGATTTCCGGACGAGAGAGCGAAGTGACTTACGCTCTTTTGTGTGGCAGCGGGAGCCATTGAGCCTCGTTTGCGGGAGCCATGGCTGGAGATCAAAGTGATCCAGTCTTCCGTCCGGGCAGGTCGGGCGGAGGAATTGCAAGAGGGGGGCGGCATGGGATTGTCTTGCATCTTTCGGACTGTTTATTGAACGATGTCATGTCACGAACTTCGCTACGGGAGACGCTTCGGCCTTTCCTGGAAGAATTGGATGACAGGTCCAAAGGAAAGTTGCGGGCTGGCGAGCGGCAAGCTGCCGTGGCCTGAAGAAGATATTTCTTGGCTTCACGGTAGATGACTTTCGCCCGTTGAAAGTCAGCTTGCAGGGCCGACAGATCCATTGGTTCGGCTGGTGGGGTGCGCTGGCTGGTTTGTAAGGGAGAGTCTGAGAATACGTTGACACTTGTAGGCGGCGCTTGGATGAAGGAGGCAGCAGGGAACGGGCCGACGGCGGTGAGGTCAAGGGCGGAGATCCAGCGGTTGCAGAGGGTGAAAGTAGAGGCTTGCGGATGAAGGAAAGCATGGGAGGGAGCGGCAAGCGAAGCGGGAGGTTCGGAAGCTGCGGCCGGCCATCATGGGTAGAATCCAATTTTCCGTGCGAAAGCTGGGGAACTCCGGCGCGAGGTGGCGTGTAGACACCTCTGGAGGAAAATGAATGCCAATAGCGGGCGCGCTCTCGCTTTTATAAGGGAGTACTGCCACGCACATGCGCAGTAGGGAGATGCAAGCAGGCGCCTGCGCACCGGAAGAAACCTCCAGGGGAACATCACATTCGAGGAATATAATGCTAAATTATCAGGTTAAGATGTATAGTGTATACTCTTGGGAGTATAGTAGGTGTACACACTAGTAGGCCATGTATACCAAGGTGTACTAAGGTATACTTTTGGTATACTAATGTATACATCTTTTCCATAAGGGTTAATTTGCAGTTACCGTACACTAGAAAATAGCTTGGATTAAAAATTATTGCGAAAACCTTGTGATTTAATTTGTCCAATCCCTTACCCATTTCATTGTGTAAGGATCATGGGCAGTTGTTATTGCAACAGGGAATGATACTTAAGAATGAACTACCTTTTAAGTGATATTGCATGGCTTACCAGTTTCAAGGTTTCTAATAATGACGACACCATTGTACAGAGCCACCCCCATTATTGATGAATCTTGTGAAACAGCACAGTGAACAACACGATCTGTGTGAGGCCAAATACGAAGTGGGTTGTGAAGTATGTCTGTGTTAAAAGGAAAAAAAAAGATATTACAAAAGGACTAAATTATAAGTTCACCCCAAGATAGGGTTATCTGCCTTCGAGGCTGAGTATGCCCAAAATTCTAAGTACGGTAAATAAGGAACATTGAACACTCTTCACACTTTAAGGCATGGGTGTGCCCAAATATGCCCCTGCTTTCAAAATGGATCCGCCTGAATGCGGCCGCTATAACATCGTCGTTTGAAATAAACAGCTCTTCTGTTGGTCAGATCGAAAACTTTCGACCATGTAAGTAAAATAAAAAACTTGGCTGCCAATTCATGTATTGAAAATGTGACACAGGTTTCTGTCCTTTGTTTCAATTGTGTGAGAAGATAGGATTTTTTCCTACAAGCGAGTTATAAGCGTTAATTTTCAGTAGTGGCGCCAGCCAATTCCGGATAGGGGGGCTATGATTCCCCGACAGGGGGGCAAACAAAACAAACATTTTTGTTTATATTTGTAGTACTTTAGCAGGTGCCTGCCGAAACCAGCTATGGTGTGCGGGGGCCCGGCGGGGTCCGGGGAGCTGAGCATTTTACGCTATTTGAGGACCTATTTTGGGCTTTCCGAGACACGTTTGCACCACATTGTTAAGCAAATGTCGGATGTTTTTCGTAAACATTCTTTAGCATGAGAGGTCGTAAAAACCTAATTGTGACCGAAATTCTGTCTTTTACACATTTTATTTACAAATTAAATTAACTGATGAATTAATTTTTTTTTAAATATTATTAAATTGACGTTAACTAACACTGAATAATTTTGGTTTGAAAAATATTTAACCATAGCAAGAACACACAGTTGGCCGTCATTCGTGTTGTGCGTTGGGTTTTTAAAATCGGGCCTTCTCCTTTTAGAAATAACTGGTAAGACAATGGCATCCCAAACGTGTATCATAACTAAAATGCCTGTCAAATCATGGAGTTGACGGTCTAACGCAGCAAATCAATTTTCAGTTTAGCTACTTACTGTACACGATTTTCGCTCAGTTCATTGGTATCACGAATTCAAATGACGAAAACTTAACTAGAATCCTTAACAACTTTTGTTTTGTACATATTTAGTTAACGTTTCTGCATTAACTACGATGAGGACTAGTGATGAGGACTACTGTAGCAAAACGGCAAACTCTATTTTGAGCGTTTCCTCCCCAAATTTTTACGAATTTTATGTCGTCGTGTGGACTCAGTCTTCAGGCTGTTCCCCGACGACAATCTTGGTTACTCCACGACAGGGGGTGCAAGGCTTCCCCGACCGTGGGGGCTTTGGGGCCTCTCCTCTCTCCTCCTTCTCCCCCCCCCCCCTCCCCGGTGCCACCACTTGTTAATTTTTCTTGCGTTTGCCAGTCCTGGGAAAAACAAAATGAACCCCGAATGCAATCCTTACAAGGGATTAGAAAAAGTTAAAATCAAATTACCCGGTAGTTATTTTGAAAACAAAAAATACATGAAAGCTACAGAAAGGGCCAACATAACGAATCAAAATATTGCTTTATAACCAAAATTGTGTAGCTTGACAGCAGCTTTGAAAATATAATTTGTGAGTATAATTACCACTATTGAGGAGTATCATTACCAGAGTGAACTGGAGGAAGGGCTACTGCATGAAAGAAGATATTGTTGTTTCCATCCCACCATACACCTAAACATGTATATTTGTCTATAAAAATAAAAGGAAAAACAATAACTTGTTACTTGACTATAATGATTAATTATTCTGCATCACTAGTATAATCAAGGGTAATATGGATTTCCATATTTCCAAAATCCATATTACCCTTGGTATAATATACCAATTGATAATTTGATTTATATGAGCTACCATATAGAGAGCTGTATACACAATCCGTTAGAACATTAAAAAAAAAAACAGTTCAATCCTAACATAAAAGTGGCCCCTTCCTGCACAGCAAATGAAGCTTCAAGCACAGTGAAGCTTCAAGAACGTAGCGTTTAACCATTTGAAGACTTCGTTTTTAGTGTTAATTACTGGATTCAAACCGGCCTTCACTTGGCTTGAAGAGGACGACGGTGACTACTGGGCTGTTGCTGCTAGCTTTGTTTGGGGTTGGGCCCCCTCACAAAGCTTGTGCTGTGCATAGAGACTAGGTTTTTGTCCTCACGCTCCTGTAAATCTCTCGTAAAACACTGCTTAGGCTATACGAGGATCAACACTGGTACGAATCAACAATCGTACCTGGCCTGCGCTTAATTCGATATTTCTAGCAACAGCACACTTATTTTGTGCAATCAATGAGCAAAAGAATGGAGTCCACACACGGTTGTCGGTTCAAATAAATTTAATTCGCTTATTTATGTTTATCTGTATCCCTCTTAAAATCCCATTAAATCAGTAAATTATTTATATGTATTCTTAAATAAAATAAGGACCAGGGAAAATAAAAAGAAGGATGGATCCAATCGAGATGCGTCCTTGCTTAACACTAAACTGGACTCTAGTCCGTAGAGGAAGGAAGCTCCTTTAAAATAAACTAAGCCCAAATAAGTTGGTGTTAACCAAATTCTACTCAACTTTGTTAATTGTAGCTGAAGTGTCCTGTTCCAGGGGGCTCAGTAACTGGAGGCAAGTGATGTCCAAAAACATTGGGACAAAGAGCTTAATTCTGCAGGGGACCTCTATTTAAAGCAAACTCTACATCCTCTTTCTATTGTTAACAAGAGACATTTACTTACATTTATAAATTGTTAACAAGGATTGAGCAATAGATGATGTAGATTTGGAGAGCTGATTGACTCATTAGTATTATACGAGTGACTAGTATGTCTTTGTGTTACGTCCTCTAACACAAATCTATATTAATAAGGGTCATACCCAACTTTTCCGTAACACTTCCAAAGCAAGGCTGTTTGTATTGGATGTTGTGTGCACGTTAGCATGGTGGGATGGTTTTGTATTGGATGTTGTGTGCGATGGTGGGATGTATTGGATGTTGTGCGAGCGTTAGTATGGTGGGTTGTATTGGATGTTGTGCAAGCGTTAGTATGGTGGGCTGTATTGGATGTTCTGCGCAAGTTAGTATGGTGGAGGGAGGTTAATATTATTTTGCTGCGTCCAACTGGCTAGCGAGCAAAATAGGCTACGTGGAAGCCAATTTGAGTTGTGTGCACGATAGTATGGTGGGATGATTTTTTTCAGTCAGTCCTTTTTCTGAATACGGGCAACGTAGCAGGCTGCGGATACAGTTTTCGTAGCGAAGGCACGTTTCTATTTAACAACCCTGTCGGCCGCGAATATGTCATTATTTTTGTTTTGTTTTTCGTTTGGCTCAGCGGGACAGCTATGGGCTAATATACCATATATTTACTGAGTCGTTATTGTCCGTCTCGGAATGGCCAGGTTTTTACCTACCTACTACATCTATTCCCCCACCTTGAAATTAATGCACGACTGCTAGTATTAATTAACATACCAAGACTAGCGGCGTAGCATAAAATGAGGGAGTGGGACCTTATTTAAGATGCAAAATACCTCTGGAACGCAGACAGTGTCCGTCTAGGAATGGACCTACCTGACATACAAATCAGCAGGTGTTTAATGTATAGCCTTGAAATTAATGCACGACTCGGCTTAGGCATGTAACATAATGTGGAATGTGTCTCTTTAAGGTGCGTACAGCCCCTGGGTGATTTCCCTTAAAAGGAGACATAGGATGTTTCGTACACCTTATTGGTCAAATCCTAAATATTTGGCATAATACCCTTAGGAGGCGTTTGACGTAAATGGTTACAAGTCGAATACTAGCGTGTCATTGGTTGCAGGAAAAATACCTTGCATACCGAACGTGCATATATAAGCGAGGAGTTTCCAACGGCTCGACTGTCCACCGTCCCCGGCCTGGCCAACGCACCCAAGTCCACTCCGCCGAAATGTAAGTTACACTTTCTTACTTTTTTATTCTTAGTCCCCAATTATTGTTAACGGAATGTCTTCTCTTATTTTTCTCTCGTCATTTTTAAAGACTTAAGACGTATTTTCAAAAATAAACCTAGAGATATGTTTTTCTCTCTTTTACTTAGATAAT
>JAHWFP010270655.1:8048-21786 GCA_023313725.1 Lithobius niger | reverse complement strand
GAAAGCCAAATGCGATCTAAAAGTAATTTTAAAGGGACATTCCTCCTGGCGCCATTTTATTCGAACCTCCACATCAAGTACGGCCCCAAAGGTCTATTTACTTACCGTTTTTCTTTTCCCTTCCTAAAAATCCGTTTTAAAATGTGACGTCTACGAGATTTTCTGTTGAATATTGGGGAACTATATTTACTGTATCCTACACATATCTGATCCTTTGCGTGCCTACAATAACTTGAAGTTTCATCTGTGCGTGCGGCTGCGCATGTACTAATTGTAATTGTTTGCTAATAATTTCTATGAGATCAACAATCTAAAAGACTAAGGGACCGTTCATTATTTATCAACCGGGGGGGGGGGCTGGCGGATTGTCATCAGTAGTCGGTACAAAAAAAATTCAAGACCCCCCTTTCGTGTTGGTGACTTTTTGCCCCCCCCCCACAAAAAACATTTGCATTACAATTTTCATTTTCATGAAATGAGTGTACGAAACCTACTAGGCCTACTTCAATACCTTGTGGAATGTGCTGAGACAAATAAATTTATTAACATTCTATAACTTGCCGTGCACTTATTCTCTCGCAGTTTTTTTCTTGACTGCCCCCATCCTCTTCAAAACATTTTAGCCCCCCCCCTCCCTCTTCATATAAAAATTTTCATGCCCCCCCCCCCCCCTCATTTTTGCCGGCCCACCCCCGTTCATAAATAATGAACGGTCCCTAATGCGGTAAAAATTAAAATTAATTATGCCAATAGATTGCCGAAGAAAAATTATAATATAGGCTACTAGCCTAAAAAAATATAATTGTGATGTTAAAATACGAAAATCATTCTGATTTGTGACGACACAATCTATTAACTTGATGCTGTTTCGCATACTATTTCCAAAGCCAACTGAGACAGCAGCCACGTTCCCCAGCTACCACCCCAGCCGACCTTGGCGATGGTAACATGCGCGGAGGAGATCTGCGTGTGGCTGTTCTCAGACAGGCGGAATTGTGCCTTTAAATAAATACTGATGCAAACCTGTGTATGTTTATATGGATGTGCGTATTAAAATGCTGCTTATGGATGTTTCCTTTTGGTCGTGTTAGTACGGCTCAGTGGTAGGACTTCAACCCTGGTCATGGATTCAATTCCTGCTCGAGCAGTCTGACCTTTAAATCCAAAAGGCAACGTAAATAGGTTTGCGTCTTTATTAATTTTATTAATAAGGCCAAACAAAAACAACAAAAAATGGTTTGGTTTGCGATACCCGACTGACTCTTATTTTTACGACTCGACCCTGAACATTTTGCTTTCTAAGAAAAAAAAAATCTCCCCTCTATTTTGACGCTCCACCCTACTGTACAAAAATGGTTCAAATATTCCTGGAAAAAGGAAAAATGTTCCCCCTTCCACTGAAAAAATTCCCAGCTCTGGTCTTGGCTGGCATTGCACAGGTTTAAGCCTAAATGCTGGGTGTATAGGTTATAGCAAGATATGTACAGACTACCTTCTCTCAAATTCTTTTGTGCCACTTGCACCAACAGAAGGAACAAGCAATGCAATCTTTAGCAAGGTTAAAAAGTACACATAATGAAACTATCTTACCTACCAGGCCTTTGCAAAATAAGTCTTGGCCTTGCTTACTAGAAGCTTTCACTCTGATTCAAAAACACACTCCTTTATTTTGGCTGTTTCGACAAACGCTCGCTTACCGGCTTAATCTACCCAGAGTTTCATGCTACCCGACAGCTTGCCCACAGGCACAATCGCCTCACCAGGGTGTAATTGACGTTTGCAATTAACACCCTAGAGGCCAAGCTAAAAGGTTTCCTCTGATCGTGGAGAAAATCGGACCAGAAACCGATACAGCAATGAGGGAAAGCCAAAACTGGAAAGAAACTTTGGATCGTTGGATGATCGTCTGTTTAGTATGGGCTTTAAAGAAAGTGAATTTCTGAGGGAAAATCGTTACCATAACCAAATCTTCACTGGTAGCGAGGCAGGCTGAAGACATGCCGTTATTCACCGAATCGCCATAGTTCACTTCCTTCTCGGCGATGCGAGCCTTCACCACGATGCAAGCTAACGTGAAATCGGTGTTCCACGGATTGAAGGAATCAATACAGAAAGCCATATTTCTATCATTTTGAATAGAAAAATCGAAGCATCGGCAACCTCATGTTTTGCGCAATTCGAGCGACTGCTCGCAGTGGAGTGGATACTAGAAGCGCAAGGCCATCACCAGGCAATCTTCAGTTGTATTGGGAGACTGCATCATTTCTGCAAACAGAGATTCGATACCGTGTTCATTCCCTCACGTAGAGTTTGGGGACCCGGCATTTTTTCTCAATTTGGATCCATTAAATCGTGGAAATCAAGAATTAGGAATCCAGCTACCAGTCCCATTTCTACAACATGTAGAAATCCCAATCTCTAATCAAAACAAGATGGTGGCCTTCACAGCAACCAGCGCAAAAAAAAACCGGAAAGATTCCTGCAGGCCGGACACAATGGAAAAGGGGAGTTATCATTTGCCGGCCAAAAGTGTGCCTACCCAGCGATAAAAATCTATACATATACTTACCTAGTTCAAGTTGTCCCTCCGCTCTAAATTGGACCCATAAAAAGTTTGGTTGCAGCAACTCGGCTCCCCCCCCCCCCCCCATCTATTTGTGATGCTGTTGTCGGGTGGAGTATAATCGTCGTACACCAGTAGTCACATCACTTCGGTTTCTCCCATATATTTTAACAGCAAACACAGTGCTGATGTGCGGAAACTTAAGAAACGGAAGCATAACGTGTTTGTAACTTGGGAAGTATTGCGGTATTTGGAAACTAAATTTAAAGCTTGGCTTCATTTGAATAAAAATTTAACGGCTTTCTTCGCATTTAGGCGAATAGGGATGATGACACTAACACCCTCATCTTTTGCATCTAACATGTTAGGCTACTAGGAATTTCTAAATGTGAAATATTAATATGTGTTTGTATTATTAACACTTCTCAGTTGACCTGTTTTTTTTTTTATTTCAGGAAGCAATAAAACGGAACAACATTGGCCTATCATTGGACCAGGATGGAAATCCGAAAGGACCAAAGTGCCCCACGTTAGGAGACAAAGGCGGTGCCGGAGACACTAAAAAAGGATGACAAATGCAAAAACACAGTACCAAACTGTGTCTCGTAACACCTAAAAAAGAACAAGACCGTTTTCAATGTGTGAAATTGTTAAACAACAACTGCACGATAATTGCAAAGCACAACGATGCGCCGTATTGTCCTTGTTTTGATTCTGGTGTCAGCTCGTGTTCTGTATCATAAAAACTGAAAAACTTAATGTGTAGATGTAGAGGTCGTCTGAAATTGGACTTCCATCTGTACATGTTGTAAAATGAAATTTAAACTCTTGTAGTTTAATCCAGTTGTAAATAGAGGTGTAATCATTCCAGTCTGTAGTAATTCCATGTAGATATGCATAAATAGTATGCGCTACTCATCATGTACACTTTAAACTCAAATTTGTGTGGCCATTTTTTGTTAATATTGGAAGTGTTTTTTTTTATGTAAAAGATATTTAGATTAAGTTGGCTAAATAAATTCAAAGGGTTGCGTACGTAACTTATGCAGTTATGAACTATAGGCTTACTTTCCGTTTTATATGTTACAGCAGTATACAGGTGTTTTTCAGTGCTGCACCATTCACATATGGGGCCTTGCACATTTTGGTTTTCTTTGAACAGAACCTCCACGTTTTGTGCCCCCCCCCCCAGTTAGCTGCAACTACAGTACAATTTACTAACTTCATTTGTAAATGTGTAAAAAGAAAGCAATACTGAGGGATATATGTCCCTCAGTCTTGAACTAGTTAATATTCTTTTATCGTAATTTCTTTCGCTCACCACACGACCACACGCACAATTTCTAGAGTCACTCATCAATATCTTGCGAATTTTCAATAGTCCTTTTTACACGAGAGAGAGTGTATAGAGTGCCATGAGGGGAATGCCAGGAAAGGAATTCGCACAAGGGAAAAGAAGCATATGGTTGATAACGAGGAATGGTGTGGACACTAACGGCATTGCAGTCACCACATGGAGACGCAGCACAACATCAATTAGGAAGGAATAAAAATGCTCCTAACATCAACCTCGAGTAGACACACTCGTCTCGGAGGACGGAATGCCTGGCTATAAATATCCAGGGGCCGTCTAACCCTTCTGTCCATACCTACTACGAGGAGTCTTTCGCAACGTACTGAGAAGCAAGTGGAACGATGGCACGGCTAATCTAGGAGGCTACAACAACATCCATCTGCCAAATTTAAACGGCACTCATGTGGGCTTGACGAAATAGTTGCCTTAGGAGCAAGCCTGATGTAGATTCTCAACCATGTATCCTATCCTATGTAAATTAAGAACTATCGAAAATTCTCAAGATAATGATAAAATAGTGCGTGGTGAGTGAAAAAAAACTTACGATGTCTTCCAACTTTCAGAGTAAACTTCTTCACATTTTTAAGCATATTATTTTCCTTTAATATTCGCAGCTTATTAGCCTTAACAGAATGTTCATTGCACTTTTATGTATGGAAAAGAGGACGACCATCATTACTGTTTGTGTAAATTGCGTCAAATTTTATTTTGTATTTTAGTTGGTTTAAAAGAAACGGGCTGTTTTATTTTCCTTTTTGAATTTGGTAGTTCTGAAAAGACCTGGTTGTTTAATGTAGCCGAGCTAGGCTCCAAAAGACTTCATCAACAGCGTCACCAGGTATCGTCATAGCTGGTCTCGCTGTTTACACCGATTATAAGTGGCTCCACTTTTACGTGAATTGAGTCTCTTAAAGTTATTCTTTACCTCGGTTAGTGGTGTCGATTAAGTTTTACCTTGTAATAGACTAGCTTTTGTGGTCGCTTCTTCCCGTGACAGTGGTGTACGTTTTACCCACAGGGGCTTGTCACTAAAACCTCGAGCGTACGCAGTTTTTTTGATACGCCCTGTGATTTGGCCGGCTGTTGTAGCAGTAGCTGCCATGCTTCATGCTTCCGAAACAATGTGGCCTCCCGACACTTGCGTCGCTTGGCGTGTCTCCTCATAGAAATGTATTTCTTGGCTTTAAAGCCTACCTTGAATCAAATGGAGGGAATTGAACCGCTTCGTATTTTCTTTCCGGTAAAAGTAAACATTGTACACAATCTCCCAGGCTTAGCTATGCATTTTTTCCCCTGATGCCGACTGTATTTGATGATTTAGTACATGACATTTTAATAGAACTTGTCAAACACATTGGAGCAATCTGAAAGGGGCTCTTTCGCCTGCTACGGAAAATCGATTTAGAAAATGACGCCACGCTTCCAACAAGTTTTGATTGTTTTTATTTTGTAGTGTTTCCAAAATAACTTCTTAATGGTTTGGGCTATAGACTTTAAATTGCTTCATTGAAAAGCTTGCTTCGAGCTGAAAATGGTTTATTGGAATGTCAAAATTGCTCAAAAAATGGGAAAACTATGAATTTTAGCACTTGGACAAGGACACAAAACGTTTTGATCTGCAATAATTTACTGGTAAAAATCAAAATTCAAGCAAAGACAACTAACCTAACCAACATAAAAAATGTGTTATTCCTACAGTATTTTACCACACGATTAAAACACAATATTTTATCGTTCGGTGAGATGTTGGCTCTTCACCAGTAATAGTAACCCTTATTCGAGTAATTTTGTTTATTAAAGGAGTAAATCTTGTACAAACCCTGTTTTACTAACAAAGCTACAAAACTAAAATTGTTCAGAAGAATTGCCCCTTCAGCCCTCATCTTGGACTTTGATCAGAAAAACTGGTTGAGTACTGTAGTATGATACGTAAAATGAAAGGGTAAAAGTTATTGATGTAATTTATAAAAGGCCATTGAAAAGAACCAAATTTTTGGTTCGAGGGCATTTGCATTCCAAAAGTAACCAGGCTTTTTCGTGGAGTAATCAAGTCTGCTTTAACTGCCCAAAACACTTGGATCTTAATTTTACACAGCTGCAAGTGGTTAACTTTAACGTAGAGCGCAATTGAATGGAAAGTTCGGCTAAATAATACTTATCAGCTAACTGAATTGCTTTTCCTTGTACAGTAATAAATTTAGCTTGCGCTAGTGAATAAATGATGACCGGGGGTAAATTTGATCACCAGGCAGGGCCTGGTTTGTTAAAACTGCCTTTTCGGCCCTATTCCTCTAGTGTGTCGACATAATCACGTACTTCTGACCATTGCTGGGTTCTTGCGAATTTTCGGTGACTTTGCACTGCCATCTTCATCAGGCACAAGCCCGGAGTCCACCTAACGGACAAACTTCCACATTTGAACTTCGCGCACTTCGACAGTTGGCTTTCAGTCAGCTAGGCTGGCGATGGGGCTGCCGTCTTCGTGTGTTGGTAGTCTTAGGAAGTCTTTCCAATGCTCAATCATTCGATCCTGCAGCTCAGGAGTGACAATCTGCATGTGAGAGGGAACAATCATCAAAGGAATAGACCTTGGCAGTGTTGGATGGCCAAGAATTCCAGAGCCCTCAGATGGAAATCCTGGTGATTTATCGTTTGGTGAACTCTAGGCTTGTGCCTGATGAAGTGGCAGTGCAAAGCCACCGAAAATTTGCAAGAACCCAACAATGGACTTGTTTTAATTCTGGTGTTGTGTAGTGAGAAACAAGAAGTAAGTGATACAGGACGGAAAAGCCAATCGCTCAAGATGGATTAAATAAATAAACCTATTTACGTTGCCTTTTGGACGTATATGTCAGACTGCGTGAGCGGGGAATTGAATCCAAGACCTCCGAAATCAAAGGCCGAGGTCCTACCGCTGAGCCATACTGACATGGCCGTGTCAGTATGGCTCAGCGATAGGACCTCGGCCTTTGATTTCAAAGGTCGTGGGTTCGATTCCCCGCTCAGGGAATCTGACATAATTCCAAAGAGCAACGAAAATAGGTTTGCATCCGTAGTTATTTAAGAAGTAAGTGATTACGTTGCCTTAGGTGGATAAGAGCAAGCAGCGTGCTAGACTAATAACTGCATCATTAATCCATGTGGGAAAAGCTTCAGAGGCTTTTTGTCTTGGCTTATGAGAAAACTGAATAAGTAGTGTCACGTCTTAAAATTGAGGCTCAACCGATACGGAATTGGTATCAACTAACTGTTTTTGTCAAATATCGATTTTTGCGATGTTTTCGCCAAAAATGGTCCGTTTTTGATGTTCCAATACACCATTTTAACCGTTTTTCGAGAGCTTTCCAGTGGCGCTAATTTCAGAGCAATAGCTTCAGTCGTTCTCAAATTATTTAACAAAAACAGGTTCCAAAAAAAAGTCCTTTACTGCAAGATGCTTGCACATAGAGCTTTGAGATTCGGATTTTTTTTTTTTATCAAATTTTGTTTCTGAATACTGGAAGTAATGCATTGAAGTATCGGTGATGTAGCATCGGACCGTATCGGTCAAAGTTGGTATCGGCCGAGCCTTACTTAAAATATAAGAGTATTAACGAAACTACTGAAAAGCCCTAACAGCAGAAGCATGCCCCTCCTCCCATCCAAAAATTCTTATCCCACCTCCATACCTCTCCTCATCAATCCAAGTGGGCAGAAGTGCAAGTTTGTTTTTCTAGAAAACTACGGATTGTCTCATTATCGGCTACGCTCGCCAAGCAGAGAATAACAAAATGATCATACACGTTCCAGACATTTGAAATTTTCACCACCAGATTTTGGCACCAAACCAGTTATCATCCTCTAAGAGCACTAGCAAATGATCATATTAGATCTAGACATACGCTAGTGTGTTGCCGTCAAGTAACAGTAGTTCATTCCATTGTAGAGATTCGATTAAAAGATTGATTGTTGATGATAAAAAGGCAGCCTCACTAGCTGACACGTGCCTGTTAAGCAACCAAATTCATATTTTATCATGTTGAGGAACTGCGACAGAAATCTATCAAATTGCAGATAAAGTAAGGGTAAGGTGCAAGGATATAGAAAAAATAAAAGTTAAGGACGAGTGTCCACCATTCATAGAGAAAGTTGTGTCAATTAACGTTATGATACTGTCTAGCTAGTAACTAGTTATGTTTGCCCAATGTTAAATCCCACAGACTCATTGCTAGTAAACAATTGGGAAGGCCTACAAAGCTGAAAGTTTACGCATCAATGCATTGCACTTTTGTTGGTTTGGGGCTTGTAGGGGTCAGGATAAATGCATGGAATTAGGACCCACAAAATTTAAATTTCGTTTCTTTTCCATGTTGCAACCAAAGATTTCAAGCAACAGTGAGCCCTGGTCCTTACATTTATTGTTAACAGCCTGGATGAACTAAAAGCTGAAATGTAATGAAGGACAAAATAAGTCAATTCATGTTGCTGAAGATTGTGGAAGAATAAAGGGATGCATGGTTACGCAACAATGCGTACATCGTGCACTTTGCAGTCTGATGTAATTGTAACAGTGAACTTCAGGGATTTCTGCATGACAAAATGTGAACTAATAAAGTTTACGAAAAATTCTCAATGTGGTTGATGTAAAGGTTAAAGGGCAATTACATCCATTTTGTCATGCATGTTTTACTTTACTGCATCAGGGTTCGTGAATCTTACGTAACCTAGTAACCACGTTACAGTGGGGGAAATCTAGAATTGGGGAAAATTTTAATTTTCCCCCATCACTAGGAGCACTGTAAATGATGGATGTATGCCTTTACTATGTATTACTCCGCCAAATTTCTGTTAGTAACTCTACTAAAAACGCCTCAATTAGAATCAAAAGGCTTGTCGTCGTACTTTTCCTGAGTCGATGACAACACCATCTTTCAGTAGTGCTTTACAGCTTGCATGCTGACTAGAGCACAATGGCATTTTAGACAGAATCCGCGCAGGTTCTCATTGTTGGCTCATTACCTGCATTGGGCCTCCGGTTGCTGATCCTATATACGGGTCAACACGTTTGCATCAAAAGCAAAAGTGGATCCAAGAGACAGGTCAGGGGGCGCTGTGGGCCTCTCTGCCATAAATAAACTTGGAAAAATTGCCGAAATTGATGAAAGAAAAGTGTTAAATTAATATAAAACTGCATCAAAACAGAAAAATCACCCTGCGTCCCACTCCCAAAATATCGTGGTGTAAAACCCTAATCCCTAAGCCATGGTGGAAAACTTAAAGGCTCTATTTTTTAAATGGCAGTTACACTTAATCAAATTATGGGGAAATTCTTGTTCGGTTACTGGACTGCTTGTAAGATTCTCGAGGCCCGTACTGCATCACCAAAACACGATACGGACACCGCCATTGTTTTGCTGAAAAGCCCAGAAATGAATGCCGACAGATGGTGCTTATCGATTTTGACTTGCAGCCGATTGTGATAGCTCTGTTGGCTGTGAGAGCTATCTCAATCAGCTGCGAGTCAAAATCGATAAGCACCATCTGTCGGCATTAATTTCTGCGCATTCCAGCAAATCAATGGTGGTTTCCGTATCGTGTTTTGGTGATGCAGCAATTAAATTGTTGTATCGGACGTACGTAACGTATTCTTACCGCAATTCTTGTTTAGTTATTGTGTAAATGATCCAAAAGTAAAACATACATGCCAAAAGGATGTAATTGCCCTTTAATTATTCATAGACAAAAAATCCCTAAGAAAAAAGGTAGAGATGATAAGACAGTGAGACCTTTTGTACATTTACAGTCATAAGTTCATAAACTGTAAGCAATAAAAGCATATTTTATCATGTTGAAGTTAATATGCGTCCGAAATCTTTGCAACTTGTGGAAAATATAAGGGAAAGGTGTAGAGATAAACAAAAAAAAAACTGACGGAGATGTGCTGCTTGAGTGAACGAAGCAAACGAAAGTCAGCATTAGTTAGCGAGTATGTGCAAAAATGGGAATGAAGAAACTTATGTGAAGCATGGAAAGACAAACCAAACCGTGTCTATTTGCCTGATGTAACGTCTAACTGGAAAATGGAAAAATTATAAGTAATGTTTAACCACCATTGGGTGATTAGGAGGAGGAAGGGGCCTAGGCCCTCTTACACCAACCCTATGCTAAGGAATCATGGTCCCACACAAAAAATGCGCCAGAAGAGCAAAATGTCCCCTCACATAGTCGGGGGAAGATGCTCGGGTTCTGAAGTACAGCTGAGGTTAACTGTTGTCTAAGAAGAGCCACAGAGGTGCTGGTGACGGCCAAGTCCGAAAGTGAGTTCCAGGCCGGAACAACACATGCTGCAAAGTAGGCTCTACGAGATTCTGATTGGGATGCATTAACTTTAAAGAATGACTGCGTGTGGATGTGACGGGGCATGCCTCGAAAAAAGGAAAGGGAGGTCAGCACCCAGCATACCATGCAGGATACGGTGTGTCAACATGAGATCAACCTTAAGTCTGCGCAGTTCGAGAGAGTCCAGATTGAGGGTGGTTAAGCGCAGACCCCCAAACCCTTGAGACGCTTTGTAAAGTGTTGTACGGATTCAACCTGATCATCAATGTCCTTCAGCAAGAATGGGGACCAGACCGGGGTTGCATACTCCAGAAGAGGCCTGACGAAAACCTTAAAAGCCCAAGTTTTGTGTCGCGGCTACCTGATGTGAAACATCGGCTGACAATGGCAAGGCGACGAAAGGCTATGGCGGTAATCTTGTTGCAATGAAGTGAAGGCTTAAGGGTGGAGGTGAACCAGACACAGAGATCCTGGATTTCAACAGTTTCGGGAAGCGTGTGACAGTTTAAAAAGTAAGAAAAGTTTCTATTGGAAGTCTGGCACTTGGTTTCTGAAAGGGCCATTTTTCAAACAGTTGCCCAGTTCGAGATAATATTGGCTGTTTCCTGCAAAGATGCTACATCAGAAGCCGCAATCACCTCACAGCTGATTTTACCTAAAACCGTGTCGGAGTTGCAGTTCAAATCATTCAGAAAAATGCTAAAAAGTATAAGACCAAGGACGGAGCCCTGAGCTGGTGGTTTTCAAGAAGGAAGAGTTGGATACCGCGATGCGCTGGGACCTGTTTGAAAGAAAGGACGCAATCCAAGAGTTCAACTGTCCTCTGACACCTAGCGCTTCTAATTTAAGCAATATTCCACGGTGAGTCACAGACTCGAAAGCCTTTTGGAAGTCAAAGCAGATAACGTCTGTGTTTATCCCCATGTCTAGTGCGCAAATCCAAGAGTCAAGGGCCAACAACAGTTGGTACGTAGAAGAACGTCCCGGTAAAAAGCCGAATTGGACCCGTTTTAAGAGGTTAAGACTTCTCTAAATGGTCAAGGATAGAGTCCTTAATTATAGACTCCATGATTCGACAAGGGATGGAAATAAGTGCAATTGGGAGATAGTTCGATGCTTGCGCAGCATCGCCTCACACGAGGGAGAGTGGGTAAGAAATTTCGTTTGCGATTTGCTTATAAAAAAAATGCCGAAAATCCATAAGGACCGGACGAGTGGCTGGCCTTCAAACAGGAAAGTGAACGTCTGACGGCCTCCACCGAAAAACGCACATCCGGGCAAGAAACAATGGGTTCCTGTGTGTTAGGTAGTAGGGGGAAACCAAGGCCGTCGTCGAGGATGCTATTTGATGCAAAGAACTTATTTAGGAGCTCAGCTTTGGCCTGATCGTCAACATCAAAATCGTAGTCTGACCAGAGTGGTGGAATTTTTCGTGTTGATTTGGTTCTGCGCCGATAAAGACAAAAGAACGCAGAGAGGTTTCCCTCGGCGTTGGTAATTCTCTCTTGCCGGTGTACCAAATGTTAATGCGGGCGATTTAGTCACGACGGCACTCATTATAGCGATGAAATGCAGAAGGAGTACGATCCGCTTAACGGCTTTCCAAAGTTTTAATTTTTTGGCATGCAGGGACAGAACCCCATTGAGAGCGTCGCCTGCATCGGTCGACACAGAGTTTAAGTGTGTTGCAATAGCTTTCTCAAATGAGGTCCATCCGACGTATTACTACCAAGAACAAGATTATCCCAATTTTGTTCGTCCAGCAGGAAGTCGAAGTCAATCCTACCCTCCTGAGCGGCAGCGGGAGCTATGGTAGAGAAAGTGCATAGAGTACGAAAGGTCACAATGTTATGGTGACTAAAACCAAGGTGAAAGTTATCAATCTGACAATTTATAGGCGGAAAACTTCTTTAGAAAAAAACATTGGGGTAAAGATAAGACGGTCTGACCTTCTGTATGTTCAGTCCCATGAAAGTTGTGATATCCACCCAAAACGAAAACTGGTATAAAAGAAGCCGCCAAGTTTCCAAAAAGGGTCGGCCTTTGAAGGTAGTGATTAACCAATTTAATCGCACCGAATACTACTTTGGCCGTTAAATGAAAACTTGGACATTGCTACCGCAGTAGCAACGTTCTAGTTTTCATTTAACTTTCGAACTATTAGTAAGTGCGATTCACTTGGCTAATAGGATTAATCTTTCTGGCCTTTCCCTGGTTGAATATCACTACCTTCAAATGCCGACCCTTTTTGGAAACTTGGCGGCTTCTTTTATACCAGTTTTGGTTTTGGGTGGATAATGATATTACAGTACAAGAGATAATTGCTTGAAAAATTTTGACCAAGCCGAATACACTACGCATGTCGTTACAATTAAACCTTGTTGTAACAATACCTGTTACAACAATCCTGTTATAACAGTGCTGTTTTTGAGTCTCTTCAAGTAACAATGCATGTAAACGTGATTGAATGTAACAATAAACCTGATATAACGCTCCGTTTCCAAACTCCCATGGACTATGGATATAAAGATGTTTCACTGTACCACAGTACAAGCCGGATAAAATCCTGTGACTGTAGAACCATCCCTCTTCACTCGCTCAGAGTACAAGATGCGATAGTATGGCAAGTACTCTACAGGAAAATACGACATGCCATCTGTAGGAAGCACTTATCCCACATAAATTTAAGATGGTGGTGAAGTGTGCTCGTGGCGATTACTGAAAAGCTCAAACCATCAGTTTCGTTTTTGTCCTACTGTATGGGTGGTGGTGGCCAATTTGAAAAGTTATAACATTTCCAAACAACTGCGATGATAGTGTTTGAATGTTAAGTATATAGCAAGTGAGTTATCCCGAAATGCAGTCATTTATTTATCCATGGTTAACTGCTCTAAACAGGTCCCAGTGCATAAACAAGGTGACACATTGAGCGTAAACAATGATAGCTGCTACAGTTCTTGCTTTGTAATCCTAGGGCTTCAATCCTAACTGACCTTACATTTTGCTTAGAATATTTATTCATCCCTAGCATTACAACAGAATTTAGCCAACACATTTGAAAATGGATTTATAATTGAGGAAAATGGATTTATAGCAAGACATTGACTGATGGGATAGGTATAAAGCCTTGCGACTCGACTTGATGCGAAGTATCAGGAAAAATTGTGTATCCCATTTCAAGGATATGGCCTTATGGCTCTACTGTTGGGTTTGTTTTAACCACATATCTTTTACTTTCAAATTTTCTACTGACAACCATTTACCAGTGTTAATTAACTGAGCTAATTGCTAAACACGGCAATGACCGTATTTTCCCCAAAGCAAGACTCAAATTTTGACATTAAACCAAATATGCATAATAAAAGTACCTGGCCTACTTTTACTTGGTAACCACACAAGGTCTAAAATGGTGAACGAACCTAATTTTTTAGCCAATCAAAGGAGTGATAAGAGTTCAAATGGCTGCCACCAGTTTTCTACATGGTGTACCAACCGACTAATGA